>APFE030713330.1:64113-89365 GCA_000404065.3 Pinus taeda
GAATAAAGGAACCGTAATCATCGTCGTGTCGGCAGTATGTCGCTCTTGAACATGGCACTTGTCTGCATTCGTGTCTGGGTGGGAACATCTCATCTTGTTTCACACTTGCTCCTGTGGTTTTGGGATATCTTGTTTCACCCTTTCATCTGCTCATCGTCTTGTCACCATGACCCCTGATCATTTGATGTCAAATATTGCCAAGTCCCTATCATGCTGCCGATATGTTCAAGAGAAGTTGACCTCTGCAGAATACTCAACCTACCTCTGATACCTCACACAAAACATTTTATCCTTCTCTGTCTCTCGTCGATGATGTGGGAAACATTATGGCCCACCTTCGATCAAGGTCACTTCCTGTCGACTTTAGCTCATTATCCAGGAAGTTGACTTAGAGACTCCCTTCAGGTACCTTGGAGCCTGCATGCCTCAATGACAGGTTCTTTATATTCGACACGAGGTTTTCATCATTGGCCTCCGATCGGATGATTCTACAGGTGTTCGACACCGGCTCATTGATTCGCACGCCATGGATTGTACCTATAGTACCTTGAGGACCATTGTCATTATTGGTGGTACCTCTCGCGTATATTAACAGTTTTCATCATTGACTGGTAATCAGACGATGTTCTCGCATGTTCGACTTCGACTCCTATATTCGCATGCTTGAATTTGTACTTCATTCAGGTTGAGTTGGAGCGCAAGACCCTGGATTTTGTATATTGAGATCCAGGCTGCCTTTTGTGAATTATTAGAATCACTACATGACTCAGTCACTGGATGGCTACGACCATGCCTGAGTCCATTCATTGATCCTCATCGGATGGCTACGTCCATACCTGAGATCCAGATTTTTATGTACTCTGTTATGGATGGCTGCGCCCATACCATGTACATCATGTATTTGAGATATCAGTTGTACTTCGTGCAGGTTCTCTGGTGGCCGTGTTTTTAGTCGACCATGTTCTTGTAAAAGCACTTCACCCCTCTCTCTCTCGGGCTTCATGCTTTAGGGGGCATCTATTACAAAGTATTTTGTCACCGTCCCTGCTACCCCTTCTCTCGTACATTGGAGGACCTATTCCAGGACCTGTGAGAAGTGACATGACTTGAAAACACCTGCTTTTTATCCCTTAAAGTATGTACTTTATATGCCCTGAAGACACCTTCTACAAAATACTAAAAAATGTAGCCCTTTCTCCATTGGCACTGTTCCACAATGTATTGCTCACACCAATGGGGTAAATCCTCCAAAGAGGGCGCGCTAGCTGGCACTCTGTCTTAGAGTCGCACTAGCACCAACCCAGTTGGGTAAAGTTTCTAACCATCAAACTTCCGAAGGTTCCTTCCACCTTATCCATAAACTAATTCTAGTTTGAATTGGTTCAGTTGGGCTTCGTATCTCCCAAGGAGGGAAGTAGTTCTCCACCTCTCATGGAAGCTTCCTAATGATAAGGACAATCCCATGAATCAAGTGGATGGTCTTATCTACTCCTCCTATCCCTATATAAGCTTGTTCCTTCCCCCTTGACAAGCTAGTTGGTGATTCTTAGTTAATAATTCTACTTTTCAAGCTCCCAAAGTCTGAGGATTGCTAAGCTCATCTTGTAAGAGGTCTTCTGTATCCCTATGAGGCTAAATCATTAAGGAGGAGCTCCATGTCCAAGTTATCAAGGAGAGAGAGAGGCTTGTTACCATCCTTACAAGCTTTGCAAGGCATGTGTTGCTGATGCACCCAGCCAAAGGAGGATTTGATGTCAGAACATGGTTGTATTCTCTTTTGTTTTATCAATAATAATAGACGACTATCATTATGGTTCCACTCATGTATCTTTATTATGATGTTTGAGTTGTATCTTTTCTAACTGATACATAGTTGCATTTCCCGGATTTTATGCTTGTATTTGTCTTGTTCTTTGCATGTGCAGGTGTCTATTCACGGAGATCGTGAGGATTGTGACCAGCTGAAGTGAAACAATGGAAGCAATGACCCTTCTACGAATATAAGCGTTGGATTCGAGGTAGGTTCTCATCTTGGCCTTTGTTTTGCAATTAGGAACCTGTGTGTTAGCATTGTTTGATTGTTGCTAAACCTCAGTTAGGCTAGTGGGACCGCCTTTGTCCGCAGAGGGGATTTACCTATACAATAGGCCAAGGAATCCTTTGTAGTTAAAACTCTGGCTTAAAAAATTTCCTCTTGTGAAGGCAAATCAAACTCTAAGAAATCATGAGAACTATAAGGATCAAAAGAGGGAATTAAGGGGTCCCAAGTCCCCATAGGAGAAATCACTCGATCAAATATTGGGAAGTTCCAACAAGGAAAATAATAGTTTAAGGTATCCTTCTCAATTGAACATTGAGGATTTAATGCCACATAGTTCACCCGTGGCAGAGTAGAGTCTACTTGAACACTTGGAACAAACCAAGGGATATTCTATAGTAAATTTGAATTAGGGTGGTAATTATCATATGCAAGTTAATCAATAGTGACAATATTTCCTTTATGAGGAAAGCACATAACTTGAAAGAGTGAAGACACCACAACATTCATAGCATAGAAAAAATCACTCCCAAGTAGCATATTAAAGTCTAAATGGGGATCAACCACCATTATATCGATTAAGGTAGTCTTTCCACCTAAAATAATAGGCAATTGAGGAAGAACCCCATAGATTCACCAGGTCTTCTATCGTAGGCTAACAACTGATTATCAGATGCCAACAACTTTGGAGAGCCTAAAGCTTTCCAAGTCAAGGAGGATATAATACTTTCAAAGGATCCTTCATCCACCATACATCGATAGATGTTTGTGGAATTAACTCTAACCTTTATTTGGAAAGGTGCAGTCGAAGGAAGACGAGGCTCGACAAGATTATCCAATCAAAGGAGACACTCATAGAACTTGGAGGGGGTGCATTCAGAGGAACCAAAATTCCCACAAAACCAGAAGACTCTGTACTAGAAATCAAGTAGACTTTGTTGTTAGGCACTTCACCCCCCAAAAGTGGAGTGGAATCAGCTAGAGATTGCACTGGCTTGACCACTTTAGCAACCAATGGTTGATGAGACTGTTGAGAAACCATAAAAAATCCTAGAGTAGAAGAACTTTCAAACTCGGACCGTATCCTTTGTACCTCTAGAATTCCAGGGCACAAATGAGTAAGATGGTCTCCCTTACATATCTTACAAGGGAACTTAGGTTGAAAACTTCTATGCCTAGGTTTCTGATCAACATCCATTCTGCCAACATGACTAGAAGTGGTTGGTGGAAAGTCCCTAACTTGACTCATAGTGGCTAGTGACTCTTTCCCAAGGGAGATAGGACTTGTGCCCCTAGCCCTACTCACAGAAATAGGTGAGTCAATAGAAATATGACTCACAAAGGTAGGTGACCCATTGCTAGTATGACTCACCATGACTAGACTTATGCCCCTAGCGTGACTTGCAACAGCCGAAATCTCATCTCCAACATGACTAGCAGAGGTTGATGATGATTCATTGATATTATTGCTTGCAGTGACTAGACTTATGCCCCCATCATGACTTGTAGTGCCTGAAAGCTCAATTCCAACATGACTAGTAGAGGTTGGTAACGAATGGATAGAACTATTCTTCTTCTTCGTCTTCCTCTTTCTCTTCTTTTTAGATCTCTTATTACAAGACAGAGGAGAAAGAGGAATCTTAGATTTCTCTTTTAAATAAGATGAAAAATCAACACCCATTTGATGTCCCTGAAATAAAGCATTCATCTGAGAAGCTTCAAGAACATTTGTAATATTCGGAGTGGACCACAGCCAAAGTGGTATTCCAACATTCAATCCAGTTATATTTAAAGCGGCCATCAAGGGGGTATCAACATTTCCAAAGAAAGGAAAATCACAAGGATCCCCTTTTGGAAGGGTACCTTGGTTGGTATCCACAAGAATATTAGCCATATCTAACTTATTTGCAGATCCTTCCCTTGCGGTAATGTACAAATGACTTTCCAAGGAAGAGAGATGCACAGTCAAAACCTTTGCCCTTAAGGAGGAAACTCCATAACTCTCAAAAGAAAGATGAAAATCCTTTCAAGATCAGCGGAGTGGTAGGTCAGTCACTTAGAATCTAAGGTCCAAAAGTGACAAGAGAAATCCACCTAAAGCCAACTAAATCTAAAGAGAAAAGAGCACTCAACTATAAAGTCCCTAAACATGCAACCAATCAAGAAAATTCCAAGTATTTCTGCTCTAGGTGATGAGGATAGGACACCAAAATACAAGAAAGTAAAGTAAGGGACCTTTTGAAGAAATTTTGGGATAATAACAGCCCAAGCCTACCAGCGAAGGTAACAGAAACAGTTACGTTGACCTCCAAACAAAAGCCTTTGTCAGTGCAAGCACGCAAGCTTTGCAAGGGTACCCTCCATAAGTACTAATGAATGTGATGCAACATTTGCCTCAGCTGCCACAGGATTCCCCTCCATAGCCACCTATGCGATCCCTAAGAATAGAAATTATGGGCACCAATTCGTATCAAAATCCGGGTGGAAGGGTGGGATCAAACAAGTAAGAGAGGGGGTATCTCTCTCCCTTGTCTTCACTCTCCCTCGTGCTTGACTCCCAGTCATGGAGCTTACCCGGTCTTTCTAACGACACTAGATTTCACTCATTATTCAACTTCTATGTTTGGTAATTTGAGTGGCCTTGGATAGCTAACTCTCCACTCACCTATTCCAAGGCCCTAAATAACTTAAACTTGTTGGTGTTTTTTAATGACAAATTAAAATGTTCTAGTTCTTTTTATTAATTTTCTTGATTTTAGAGGGCTATTCTTTAAGTCAAGTGTAAAATGAGAGTGAAACTTATGATGTTTTGATGCAAAAAAAATTAATAGAAACTTAACTATATGCATGCAATTATTTTTCTTCGATGAAAAGGGATTTCTATAAAGTTCTACGAATAAAATTTTACAAGAAAATTTTTCTTTTTTCTAGAAAACACACTTCACACACTCAAAATTTAACAAAAAGACTAAAAATGCCTGCAATGTAAACTATCTTAATGTAAGCTATAATTATGGTGCATGGATGCTCATACAAGAAGCAAATGTGTTCCTTCACAAGATCGATGGACCAACTTGACTATAAAGAGGGCACAAATATAAAGAGAAACTTACCTCAAAACCAAGAAAAACCAATTGAAAAAAGTTCACAATTGGTCAAAAACAAAACAAAAGAAACCAAAAATCCAAAAGCTTAGAAAGAAAAAGAAAGGCTAAAACTATGTTTTTGTATTTTTCTTTTAAAAAACTAAATACATTTTTGAGGTCATAAAAAGAACTACTAAATTTCAAAGGTCAAGAAACAAGCACAAAGAGTCCTTAAACTTTGCAAGTTAAAAAAATTCATTAATAAATGAAACTTTAAATGAGAAGGACTACAAACTTGTACAAAATGATCTGAATAGTATTACCAATCTTCAACAAATTGACAAAATGTCAAGAAAGACTCTCAATATTGCCAAAGAGACACTAAAAAATCGCGAAAAACAACAAGTTCAACCGAAAGGGAAAGTAAAGCAAAACAATTTGAAATCTAAGTTATAGATGAAACTAAAACCAATTTCTTATTCTGGAAAGCCAGAAAATCCAAGAACTTCTGACATAAGCCTTAAACCCAAGTCACAAACCAAAAACTTGAAAATGAAAACTTGCAAGAGAACAGAGTTCTCCAGATAGTGGATGACTAGAAAATAGAAGAATTCACTAGGCAATAGACCTAATTGAGCACAAGATTTTCAAAAAACAATTCGAAATTATGTATACGTGACTGTGTAAAGACACAGAGCAGTGTGCACACATTTCAAACACAGGAAACTCACGTATACGTGGGTCTATTTTAGGAAACTAGCATGTATACATGACTATACCCCAAGAAACACACGTTTAGAAGACTCAATCAAGAAAAACAAAAAAACAAGTTCTGATTTAGAAGACTAGACTTGGTGCCTGGGAAGCTAATAATTCAATGAAACTGTAAAAACAAGCAATCAAGAAAACAAACCCTGATCGAGAACAAACAACCCAAACTAGGAAAAACAAGAATGTTTTCCCCAGCGAAGTCACTAATTCTGTTGTGGGTGGGAACACCGTAGGGTCTTGGGTTGAAAACTCCAATAGACCGGAGGGCATACAACAACAAAAAATGCACAGAGAAACAATTTAAATGCTTAAAATACTAAACTGAGAAGAAGTGCCCTTACTCGGAGGTCCTATGTTTGGGTCGATCCCACAGGGTTCAAACCCTCCACTTCTTCTGATGCCTTGAAGACCTGTAAATTATCCAAGCAAAGAATATACAACAGAAGTAATAGAAAGCATGTTCATGATATACAATTTATATCATATAAGCAAATGAACAATTACACATTAATATAAGATTTATAAACAAATCACAACATGGATCAATGAATAAAAATGATAAATATCAGGAACATAACAAAATTTCTTTATTGATGTAAGCTAAATGAAATGTGGAAAAATACAACTTCAGTCTTCCTCCAGCTCCAAGTGGAACCATCCTCTAGATTCGTCCTATCCCGGCCTCAACAATCTTCCTCCATCAATACACACAAGGATGTCATAAGAGGGATGAAGGACATCTCAAAAGAGGAAACAAAGGTTTCCTATAACTTGGGGAGTGCAAGAGGCACAAGGATTTCTTCAGACTCGATTAGGGATCAATCAACTATAATATCAATATTTCATCTCTTCTCTTATCTTCTTAGGCCTTCCCATGGAGGTTTATTTATAATTCTCCAAATCAGTTTTTTTCAGTTGGGAAACAGTTGAGCCATAGGCTGTAGTAGGTGAGTAATAGGTAAAACCCATAAACTTCACACAAATTTAAGGAGATTTATTATTTTTAAGTGTTTTAACACATATACGTGGGTTGGGTATATACTAACCCATGTGTACATGCTTTTAACACAGGGTAAAGTAGCGTATGGGAAATAAAACATTGTTTTTAGAATTTGGACCAAGTATGGAAAGGAAAGGTTGAACTAGGTCATAACTAGAGCATAACATCTACCAAGAGTGGTAAATGGTGTTATAACACATGGGAAGGCCTAAGGGGAGAAGAAAGGAGATATTGATATTATAGTTGATTGATCCTTGATTGAGTCTAAAGAAATCCCTCTGACTCCTACACTCCCAAGTTATATCAAACTTTTGTTTCCTCTTTTGAGATGTTCTTCATCCCTCATGATGACATCCTTGTGTGTATCGATGCAGGAAGATTGTTGAGGTCAAGACAGGATGGATCCAGAGGAAGGTTCCACTTGGATCTGGAGGAAGACTCAGTTTTTAGTTTTACATGTTTCATTTAGCTTACATCAATAAAGAAATGATGTTATGTTCCCAATATTTATCGTGTTTATGCATTGATCCATGTTGTGATTTTCTTATAAATCTTATATTAATGCATAGTTTCTCATTTTCTTATATGATCTAACTCATGTATGATGAACATTCTTTCTATTACTACTGTTTTATATGGTTTTCTTGAATAAGTTATAAGTTTTAAAGGCATCGGAAGAATCAGACGATTTGGACCTTGCAGTATCGACCCCAAACGTAGGACCTCTGAGTAATATCACTTCTTCCCAGTGCAGTATTTTAAGCATTTAGATTGTTTATCTGCACATTTCTTTCTATTGTATGCTCTCTGCTCTGTTGGGTTTTTCAACCCAAGACCCTAGGGTGTTCCCACTCGCAAAAGAATTGGCGACTCCTCTAGGGAAAACATTCTTGTTTTTCTTAGTTTGGGTTGTTTGTTATTGATTAGGGTTTGTTTTCTTGATTTCTTGTTTTTACAGTGTTATTGACTTATTAGCTTCCCAGACATCAAGTTTAATCTTCTGGATTAGGCCTTGATTTCTTTTCTTTATTGAGTGACCTTTTTATAAGCATTTTTCTTGGGATACAGTCGCTTATACACGTTTGTTTCCTTAAATAGACTCGTGTATATGTTAGTTTCCTATGTTTGAAACATGTGTGCATGCCTCTGTGTCTTTATAAAGTCGCGTATACATAATTTTGAATTGTTTTTTCAAAATCTTTTTCCTAGCTAGGTCTGTTGCCTAGTGACTTCTACTATTTTTTGGTCATTTACTATCTGTAGAACTCTGTTCTCTTGCAAGTTTTCAATTTCAAATCTCCTTCTCAGTGAAAAGCCTAGTTGACCTAAGATTTCTTTTTGAGTAAGGTTTTGGTTTGTCACTTGGGTTCAAGGCTTCTATGTGAAGTTCTTGGATGTTTCGGCTTTCCAAAAAAAGAAAATGGTTTCACTTTCAATTATAACCCATATTTCAAATTTCTTTTATTTTCTTTCCCTTTTGGTTGACCTTGTTGTTTTTCGTGATTTTTGAGTGTCTCTTTGACAATCTTGGGAGTCTTTCTTGACATTTTGTCGGTTTGCTAAAGTCTTTTACTACTATTCAGATCAGTTTGTACAAGTTTGTAGTCCTTCTCATTTCAAGTTTCATTTATTAATGAGTTTTATAACTTGCTAGGTTTAAGGACTCTTTGTGCTTGTTTCTTGATCTTTGAAATTTAGTAGTTCTTTTTGCGACCATGAAAATTTATTTGGTTTTTGATAAGGAAAATACAAAAACATAGCTTTTTCCTTTCTTTTTCTTTCCAAGATTTTGGTTTTTTCATTTCTTTTGTTTTATCTTTTGAGCAATTGTGATCTTTTTCAATTTGTTTTGCTTGGTATTGAGGGAAATTCGTTATTAAATTCTTTCCCTCTTTATTGTCAAGTTGGCTTATTGACCTTATAAAGAAGCACATTTTCTTGTCGTATGAGTATTCTTAGGATCTTGCATCATCATTTAAATATTCATTATTTTGGTTTGTATCATAAGAATTGTTAGTCTTTTTTAGATTTTAAGTGTGTGTAGAGTGTTTCTAAAATGAAAAAGAAAAAGAGTATTTTTCCAATATAAGTTTTTCGTATAACCAAGTATAAATCCCTTTTCATCGAAAGAAAATAACTGCATGCATATAGTTAAGTTTCTATTGGTTTATTTTGCGTTGAAAACATCATAAGTTTCCCTCTCATTATACATTTGACTTAAATAACAACCCTCTAAAATCAAGTAATTTAATAAAAATAACTAGGACTTTTTAATACGTCATTAACAACACCAACAAGTTTAAGTTCTTTAGGGCCTTGGAATACGTGAGTGGATATTTAACTCTCCAAGGCCACTCAAACTATCAAACATAGAAGTTGAATAATGAGTGAAATCCAGTGTCATTAGAAAGACCAGGAAATCTCCGTGACTAGGAGTCAGGCACGAGGGAGAAGACAGGGAAGAGAGATACCCCCTCTCCTACTTATTGGATCCTGCCTCAAGATTGTTCCGCCTGGATTTTGATATGAATTAGTGCCCATAGTTTCCATTCCTAGGGTTCACATAAGTGGTTGCAGAGGGGAATCCCACGACACCTAAGGAAGACGTTGCATCACATTCATCAGTACTTGTAGAGGGTACCCTTGTGAAGCTTGGGTTCTTGCACCAGAAAAGGCTGTTGTTTGGAGGTCATTGTAACTCTTTTTGTTACCTTTGCTAGTAGGCTTGGGCCATCATTACCCTAGACTACTTTCATAAGGTCCTTAATTTTCACTTTCTTGTATTTTGGTCTCCAGTCCTCATCACTCGGAGCGGAAATACTTGGAAATAATTTGATTGATTGTATCTTTAGGGACTTTTTAGAGAGTTCCCTTTCTCCTAGTTGGTCTAGCTTTACAAATTTTTTTAGTCTTTAATTAGTTATCTTAAAAATAGTCAAAAGTGGTTGATTGACCAGTTCGTCTGTCTAGGAGGCTTCATGGGCTTTCACCTACGAGTGTTGAGCCTTCTCCTCGAAGGCATACGAGAAATTCTGCAAGTGATTTCCAATCAGTAGCAGCGAATGTAGTGGGCATTGATCCTCCAATGGGAGTTATTGATTCATAGAATAGACCTAGTACAAGTAGAGAATTGGAGAGGAATGCTCCAGTCCTTTCTAGAGTTCTCTTCTAGTTGGAAGATGTTAGAGGTTGAAAAGCTTCCTAAGTCTCTTTTGACTCCTAATTCTCCTCTTCCTCCTGATCATCTAGATGTTTTATTATACGTTGGGACTCTGACCAACAGGCCTTCAAGCCCAGGTCTACTTCAATATTTTCCTTCAATGACCACTACTAGGAGTATGACTTCCACCACGAGTGCTACTAGTATGCAAACTCTTGTATCCATACAAGGAGGAGGAACAATTTCCATATCATCTGTTACTACTAGAACTGCAATATTTGGCTCTACCTCCATTCCATATTCGAGTGGGGGAACCCAAGATTTTGCCTCTGGGACTGGTTTTATCCCCTTTGTAATGTCGACCAGTGCAACTCCTTCGGTTTCGTTAAGTTTTCCATCAGTTGCCTCCACGTCTAAGGCTTCCATGGCAAGTGGGTCAGCTTCTTTTTAGGGTTTCCCTTTTCGTAGTGGTCATATACCACATTCTAACCCATCTTTAGGATCAATAACTTTTCCTTCCACGTGTCAAAGTTATAATCCTTTCCAAGGATGGACAAACCCTGCAATTAGTGGACTTAGAGCTGGGAATATATTCTCCTTTGACCAATAGGGGAGTATGTCGTATTCTTCTATTAGTTCATTCCAAAGTTTTTCTCCCTATACTCATGCGTGGAACCCTTACCAAGGGCTCTCTGCTCCTTTCAACACATCTCTAGGGGGAAATTTCACTGGACATGGAAATTTTTCGACAAGAGTTGGTCAAACTCTGGTTTTTTCTAGGCCATAAGGAGCTCCTTATGGTTCAGGTGTTTCTACGAATTACTTCAAGAAACATGGTGCCTTCACAAATCCAGGGTATTCTTTTCAAAATGTTGGGAACTCTTCCCAAACCAGGTGGAATCCTTAGGTTCCTCCATGATTACCTTTTCTGGAAACATTAAAATTGCCATAGCTTTCTAAATTTACTAATGATCCAATTGGATATAACTCAACCTAGCCTCCAATCAGATATACCCAAATTCGAGGGGAAGACTGGTGAAGATCTGAGTGACCATATAACCACTTTCCACTTATAATGTTCATCAAACTCCGTGATAGATGATTCAATCTAGTTGAGATTATTCTAACGTGCCCTAACTGGAAATGTGGCTAAGTGGTACATTGAACTCCCAAGGGGCACCTTCACTTCTTTTGGTGATTTGGCTACAATATTTTTGAACCATATTCAGTTGTCTGTCCGTTATGATGCTGGAACTCAGCTATTAGCAAATTTTCACCAAGACCAGGAAACCCACATTTCAAATCATATCCAGGAATGGAGGAGAAGGAAGAGACTCATTAAAGTTGATATTCCACAAGAATTCCTTCTTGAATGGTTTCTTAAATCTTTACAACTCGAGATCTCTAAGGATGTATCGCTCTCCACTGTGTTCACTGAAGAACAAGCTATTTTTAGAGCCCAGTAGCTAGAACTTATATATCCTCAACTAGGGTTATTCAGAAAATTTTTCCTGATGCTCCTAGGTCCAACGCTGATTTAGCCAAGTCAAATCTCGTTCCCCATACCGACAAGCTAGTTGGATCGATTGATGCTAACACAACCAACCTGCTAAATCAATTGCAACAATTTTCTTTACAAGCTACTTCTTCTATGCAGGAATTGCCATCAGTGCCTATGACTTCTCAACCTTCATCTATATATGTCGTCTAAACTTCTAATCCCAAAGGAAACTAACAATCTGATCGAAAGAAGAAAGGATGAGGTAGGAAAAATAATCAGGATGGGAAGGGTAATGCAAACAAACCTGGCAATGATGTTGGAGGGGGGAAAAAAGAGTCTAAGAGGAAAGTAAATTTTCCATGCAAGTTGTGAAATGGAGATCAATTGACTCATCTTTTCCCTAATATCCAAGATGCTCAACACTTATTAGTTTACCAGGGGTCTTCTAGCTCCCAGGCTATGCTAACTAACCCTTTTCCCCAAGGGCAAGAGTTACTTGTTGGCACGAACTCTAGTATCAGTACCCCCGTTGGGAGCAACCAAGAAGGGGAAAATACATCAAATGTTTACATGATGAGCTCACTTTTTGACATTGCTACATGGTCACGTGATTATGGTGAATCAAAATCGTCCAAGACTAAGTCTCCTCTGGATGTTTTAGAGCTACTCCATATCGAGAGGCCCATTATTGAGTATATACCTCAGATGTCAAAAGGCTCCACAAAACACTCGACCATTAACCCTAATGCTAAGGAAACCTAGAACTACTCGATTGTAGAATATTTGTCTCAGATTCCTTGTGTTATGTTGGCATTAGAGGTACTCCAATTGTGCCCCAGACAAAGGAGTGTATTACTCACTGCAAACAGAGCAGTTGATCCAAAACATTCTCTTGTGCTTACATTCAATATGTCAAACATCAAAAAGAGACTCCCACATCATATGGATTTTCAAATTAAGTCTACATATCGAAAGACCAATATCTTTCGAACTACAGTCTATGAGGGAGCTTCCACATGTGTAATGTCCATATCATGTTGGAAGGCTATTGGATCACCTCAGGCTATTCCTTCACCTACTCTATTGACAATATTTGATGGTCATTCTCATAGACTACATGGGATTATTCCAACCTTTCCCATCTGTGTTGCGCGTATGGCGGTAAATATTGAAGTAGAGATAGTCAATGTGAATTTGGATTATAATATCCTTTTACGTAGGAATTGGACTTATGAGATGGATGCTATTGTATCGTCGTTATTTCGTCTCCCTTATTTTCCTCATGAAGGGAGAATTGTAAGGGTGGATTAGATGGATTATTCTCCAGGTGACTCCCATTCTTCTTTCGAATCTACTATTCCATTAATGGATAATCCCAAGTAGCCTACAGATAATTTAGGGGTTGGAATGTACTCTTCCTTAATGGGTACGTTTGATTTTCCTGCTCCTATAGCTAGAATTAATGTTATTTCATCCTCTAAGGAACTGTCTCAAAGAGAGTTCTATGGAACCCATTATTTTTCAAATCATTGGCCCTTACCCTCATCTGCCACCACATTAGATGAGGGACAGGTAGGTGGAATGACATGTCTTATGTCTGTAACAAAAATTTCTTATCAATCTATTCTTAATACTACAAACTCCGATCCTACTCCTTTTTCACCAGAGGAGTTGGATGGAGATGTGACTCCAGCTTGGACTCTAGATTCGACTTCTACTTAGGATTGCTTAGATACTGTCTTGCCATCTTAAGAAGTAATTCTAGAAGCAATGACGGGTGTCGAAAGACCATGGAATGATTTGCATCATTGTTCGTATTTCCTCCCTCATTTGCAGGAAGTAGAATCAAATTTGTCCAGTTCTTCATTTAGTAGTGATGTTCATGCAGTTTTAAACCCTTTGGCTCCAACACAATTTTCTATCGAAGGTAATATGTCTGTTATCTCACAAACTATTCCAGTGAACATTTCTAGCAATCCCAACATTATTGAAAATGTCTTCATTGGAGCTGACTGTTCCCCTGAAGAAATTCAAACTTATACCAATCTCTTTAAAGAGTTTTGTGATGTGTTCACTTGGTCTTATGAGGAAATGCCTGGAATAGATCCATCTATATCCCAACATGATATCAAGACATACAAAGATGCAAAACCTATTCACTAGAAACTTCGATCGGTAAACCCTAAAAAAGCAGCAGCTATCAAAACTCAAGTTGAGAAGTTGCTTAAGATAGGTTTCACATACCCCATTCCCTTAAATGAGTGGGTCTCTAATCCAGTCCCCGTAGACAAAAAGAAAGGAACAATCCATGTATGAATTGACTTTAGGGACCTAAATGAGTCTTGTCCTAAGGAAAATTACCCCATGCCTTTTATTGATCATATTATTGATGAATGTGTGGTTAATGAAATTTTCTCATTTATGGACAGATTTTCTGGTTATAATCAAATCACTATCTGTTGCAGGTGGGAGCACCCTAGGGCCTTGGCTTGAAAACCCCAATAGAGTGGAGGGCATACAACAACAAGAAATGTGTAGACAAACAATCTAAATTCTTAAACTACTGAACTAGGAAGAAGTGGTATTACTCAGAGGTCCTACGTTTGGGGTAGATCCGTAGGGTCCAAACACTCTGCTTCTTCTGATGCCTTTAAAACTTGTAACTTATTTAAGAAAAGCATATACAATAGCAGTAATAGAAAGCATGTTCATGATATATGTGTTACATCATATAATAAAATGAGTAATTGCGCATTAATATAAGATTTATAAGCAAATCACAATATGGATTAATGCATAAACATGATAAATATCAAGAACAAAACAACATTTCTTTATTGATGTAAGCTAACTAAAAGGTGGAAAACTACAACCTGAGTCTTCCTCCAGTTCCAAGTGGAACCGTCTTCTGGATCCATCCTGTCCTGGCCTTAGCAATCTTCCTCCATCGATACACACAAGGATGTCATAAGAGGGATGAAGGATATCTCAAAAGAGGAAACAAAGGTTTCTTACAACTTGGTAGTGCAGGAGGCACAGGGATTTCTTCATAATCGATCATGGACCAATCAAATATAATATCAATATCTAATCACTTCTCTCCTTAGGCCTTCCCATGGAGGTTTATTTATACTTCTCCAAATTAGTTTTTTCAGTTGGGAAATATTTGGGCCACGGGCTATAGTAGGTGAGTAACAGGTAAAACCCATAAACTCAACCCAAATTTAAGGAGATTATTTATTTTTTAGTGTTTTAAAACATATACATGGGTTGTGTATATACTGACCCACGTGTACACACTTTTAACATAGGAAAAAATAATGTATGGGAAATAAAACATTGTATTTTAGAATTTTGACCAAGTTTGGAAAGGAAGGATTGCTCTAGGCCATAACCAAAGCATCAAATCTACCAAGAGTGGTAAATGGTGCTATAACAGATGCCCCCTAACATATGAGGTCAGAAGGGGTACATGATGGCTAAAATGTATTAAGTGTATAGAAGGAATCATGCCAAGACTAGAGAGGATTTCACTAGAATTCAGCCTGCTAAGCCAGTGTAAGAGATAAAAAAGAAATTGTTGTCTGAGGCGGGCATACCCATGCTCAGAGATAATAAAGCATGTCCACATGTCAAGTAGAAATGTGGATCCAATATGCATATAAGTATAAAGGAACTGAAAATACATAGTGGATCATCTGATCATATCCAAATAAGTACATGTCTTAATATCACATAGAAAGAACTAATCAATGACACTAAAGTAGGAAGTTGATCAATGAAGTCTTAAAGATGATCCAAAAAAGTACCAAGTCAAATGGTGGAACAAATGGTACTACGCTGCAACTCGGGTGCCGACATATAAGATGTTATTGTAAGGAACTATAAATATAAGGTGGATGGTGTCAACTAGCAGAAACAAGAGCAATTGATAAGTGAACCAAGAAATGTTGCTGCAAACCTAAGGTCTTCACCAACCGCCATGGTACATTTCTACACAATGGGAATAAATGATCTGAAGTCAACCATGTGAAAAATCGTTTGATTACTGGTCATTAATGTATATCGATAACAAACACGAGACTACTCACCAAAAATGATGATGAGATTTAAGGTACCCAGTACAATCTAACGAGTGCGAATAAATGAGTTGTAGTTGAACACTTGGAAGAATCTATCAATGAGGAGACAATGATGTTTTCCCACTTTCAATAGTGAAGGAGTTTGAAACTAGTGACTGCAAACCCTAAGGTACTACCAAATGGACTCTAGATCTTGTTCCCAAAGAAATGAGATGAAGTCGATGGGAAAAGATCTGCTAGAAGGAAGACATTAAAGAATCCTTCATCAATCCAATGCGAGTGTAACCAGTAGGCCAATAATGTGGAAGGAATCATATGAATAAATATGTAGTAACACAACTGAAGCATGTTTTCGACATACACAAGATTTAGCTAGCATACTATAGAAGCCCTCTAAACCAACCAATAATGAAAGCTGACACAGAGGTGAGGAATCCACCAATAGGGTCAAATGGAAACCAACGCACTGCATTAATCCCAATGTGTGATAATGAAAGGTGGCATTGAAAACAAGGGAAACTACTTAGAGAAAGACCCATGATATTGATCGATGCTAATCACAAGGTACCATACCAATAATGAAAATAGGGCTAGGGTGCAGCTCTAGATCTTCTCTTAGAGAAATTTGTCATAGTCGACAAGAGCAAGACCCACCAAAAAGAAGTCAAGGGAGACCTTCTCAAACCAACATGAGAAAAGGACCAAATAGTTGATGTGATAATGAACATGACTCTAACAACTAGGGATGGCTGACTGAAAAATAGGTCAAGAGACATTGCAGAAAGGCCGACTCCGGTTTACTACCCTTGAACAAAAGCATGACCCAAATGTGACTACATGGCAACATATGATAACTTTGTATAATTTTTTCATGTGGGAGGCATAAGAAAACACTCCATATTATTGGAAGAGATAACCAATCAGAGGAGTACTGACTTAATAACAATATTAAGGCTCTCCTAATTCAAACTAAAGCCCATCCCAATGGAGGAAAGACTTATGTGTTGAGTGCTTTGTTCAAGGGCGACACAACTGACTCTAACTGCCATCAATTATGGAAATAATGTCTTGTTCCCACTCTTTTTGGGATATATAACTTTTTTGTCTTTTTCATATTCATGAAGCCTAAAAAGGAATAAAAGAATTTTATAGTACAATGGAAATAATGAGTGTTCAAATACAAATGCGCTAGTTCCTGGGAGGGGAACATTCCTATGCTCAATGCAAGGTGATGAAACTGGTCAATGACACTCAAAGGAATGTTCTTTCCACAGATAAAAAGGTGTGTCAAGTTGTAGAGGCTAAGTGATTACAAGGTTGATTTTGCAGAAGACATGGTCAAAAGGTAGCTTAAACATGAGTCCAAGTGAAGTCGACTCATGGCCAAAAGGTACAAATGGTCAACATGCAATGCAATAGTACAACTCAACACAAAGGAGCCTCTAGGGTATAAAGCCATAAAATAGCGAAGAAGAAAGAGAATGTGTATTCAACGCACAAGTCATGGTAGGACTAAAGAGGACTCCCAAGCCTACACAATATAGCAGAATAGGCAACATATGCTAGTGAGGATCTAACTAAGATGCCCATGTAAAGGTTAGCTCTACCATCATATCATGATTTTATAAATCGGCGAGTGAAAATGTTTTGAGAATCAAGACATGATTGGGTCGACCCTATGGTAAAAAAATATCACAGTATGGAGGTTAAAATGCAAAATATTCCCTAACCTATATGCTAGTAAGAAATCAATCCCTGGCATGACAGGTTTGCAATCATGGAACCGAAGAAATTTATCAAAAAGTATCCATAGTATCCTATAAAAGCAACCCATCCCAACACTCCAAGCCAAAAGGTCAAAAATTCCACAAAAGAAAAATAAACTTTAGAAAAAATAATTTTCATTTGTCAACCTATATAAGGAATTTTTGACTCACACTTTCTCATTTATGTTTTGAGCAAATTAGGTGAAGGAGTTGTGGAGAAAAAACCAAGAAAGCTTCCTCTATCAAATTCAACTATTGAAACTACTTCAAATCTTCTAGGTAACCTTCTAATTGAACTTTTGATAAGTTTTAATGCTTTTTATATGTTTTATCACAAATTTGACCATAAGGAATTATTTAAAAAAAAACTATCTGCATACACGCAGGTTGGATACATGTGATCCGCATATAGGAAAGCCCTATATGCAACTGTTTTAATAACAAACCCATGTGTGCACGAATTCAAAATTAAAAACATGGTTTTAGTTATTCAAAACATCATTTTTCACAGGATATCTATTACTTGGTATGAAAGAGAGCATAGTGCAATTGATAATCAAGTAATGGAGGATCAAAATGTACTAGATGCCTTATGAGGATGCGGATTGTTAAAATTCTTCAAAATGTTGAATATGAAGGCAAATACCATATTTCTTGAGATGTTAATCCACTACTGGAGTGTAGAAGAAGATTATTTTGTGATTGATCAGATGCCTCTGAGGATTGAAATAGAGGATATCTATTTCATTATAGGTCTTTCCCGGAGGGGAGAGAGAGTCCACTCAACCGAAAGGACAAGAGGTAGTCTTAGTGTAGAAGACTACGTCTGCATATACTATCCTGGAAACACTGAAAATGTTGGAAATTAGATTCCAATCAAGCATGTAGAGATTTTATCACTGAGAATCCCACTTTTTACCATATCCAGGGTAAATGGTTATAGGCTTCACATGTTTCAATGAGTCTTGTAGTGGATTGTCTCACTACAGTCTTTGATCGGTGCACACCTCTACTAGCCAATATGAAGAAACAACTTACTTCCATCCAGAAGGGTTAGATAAAGAATTTTGGATACAGAACCATCTTGTGTTCCTTCTTCTTTAAGAAAGTACCTAGGCTTCGTCCCAAGGTATTATCCACCACCACCAGCCGAAGAGATCCATGGATGGGCAGGTGGGCTGACCTTATGAAATGACTAGGGGGAAGTGAGTTCCCTAGGACTACATTTGATGATGAGTTTTTCCTTTTGTGGGAACAACAGGTCATTGCAGTCCAAGACTACCCTTATGCTGGAATGGATTTCAGAGGAGATATGGATCTAGTGTTGCCACCAGAAGCAACATGGGGTGCAATAGGTATAAATGATTTGTAATTTTTGAATTTTAATATTTTTTTGGATTTTAAGTATAAATGAACTAAAAAATATTTTTGATGAGACAAAACACTTACAAAATTATTGATCATGATCACAAATTTTGGATCGGTGAGACCTGATGGTCTTCCTTGACACAGGCATCACGAAAGAGACGTTGAAGGGGCTACAATAGAGACTGAGAGGACCCTCCATGCAGTCCAGAGAAACTTGGTGAGGTTAACTCACCAACTACCCATGGTGGCCATAGAGGACCTACCAGAGGAGAATGCAAAGACACATGGTGGGAGTACCATAGGATTGGTTGTAACTATTTCGGTGGGTGTCCAATGCCATCGTTTTCTTTCTTTCCACTCATCCTGAGCAGGATCTGTAGATAGATGATCCGATCTTCTTTTATTAGACATGATGATGGGCATAAGCCCTAATTTTGTAGGACATTTTATCTCGGTTTTGTATATTATTTTGGACACAAAACTCTATCTATATACAGACGGTTTTATCATGATGATCATATATATAAAGATGACACTTCGATTATATTTTATGTTTTAATGTGATGAATAATTTATATGCCAATGTAATGCTCGATTAGCGATAGAATCTGCTAATGAATTTTCCGATCATGGAATATGAAAAAATGTGATATAGACAAATGATCTTTGTAATAGACACACTCTCATAAATCGGTGATATAAATAAGGGTATCTCACGTGATAGATGTTATTCAATTGAGATACCAACTATTGTGAATCCAAATAAAATACTAATGAATCAATATCAAGAGATGTTGTCTTAGATAGTAAATTAAAAACAACAGTATATTTGGCGATATTATTTGAAGAGGGACCGATACATACTCCTCTCGAAACCAACAACTATCTAGATGGATAATAAATCACCCAAACTGTGTAAGCAAGGTTCTGGGTGTGTCTACTGGCACCCTTGGTGAAACCTAGATATATCAAATCGTCCATCAATACCTGCCAAAGTAGATATAAAATATCGACATCACTAAAAAAATAGATAGATATGTACAATGATACAATATATACAATCAAGAAAGTGCTAGGCTGAAGCCTAAGCAAAGTACTTCTTAAGGTATATCCCATTTCTGGGCTCTGCCAACTTGTTTCCTTCAAAATCAATCAATTCATAAGCTCCCTTTTTAAAAACTTTTTTGACAATAAAGGGGTCTTACCACAAAGATTTAAAATTTCCTACCCCCAAGGCATCTTTGTCTTGATCATAGACCAGGACAAGATCACCTTTAGAAAAATTTCTAGGATGGACAGCTTTATCGTATTGAATTTTTACCCTCCTTTTATGAGCTTTGTTGATTATAGCAGCATCTCGACGCTACTCATCGAGATGTTCCAAATTAACGAGGCATTCTTTAAGACTAGAAGTATCGGGAATAAGTTCAACAACTGGTTTAAGGGAAGGAATCTCACATTCTACAGGAAAAATGGATTCCAACCCATAAACTAGTTGAAAGGGAGTAAAACTAGTGGCGGTCTTAACTGACATTCGCTATGCCCAAAGTGTCAGATATAACATGATGTTCCAATTGGATATAGCTTTGTTAATCATCCTTTGTAGGATGAGTTTAATGGATTTGTTCATGGCTTCGACTTGCTCATTGGCTTGAGGATAATACAGAGATGAATTCTCCTACTGGAAACCCAATTTGAGAGCCAATTTAGACATCATTTGATTTTGGAAATGACTGCCATGGTCAGTGACAATCTCTTTAGGAATACTGAACCGGGAAATAACTTGATTGAAGAGAAACAAGTATGTTGTTTCACCATCATTCTTGAAAGCAGGCATAACCTCAACCCACTTAGTAAAGTAGTCTATGATTATGATGATATACTTGTGATTTCCTGTCGAAGGTAGATTACAAGCAGTAAAATCAATACCCCACTTCGTGAAAGGACTGATGATGATCATAGGGAAAAGTGGATTTGTATGTCTGTGCATTTTCCAAGTATAAAACTGAAAAGGATAGCATCTCTTGGCCACTTCAATACAATCTTTGAAGATTGAAGGCCAAAAGTTTCCTGCTGGAAATTTTTTTTAGGTTGTAGCAAGCCCAAATAGATGACCACCAAAAGCTCCATTGTGGCAATCATTAAGCACGGACTCAGCTTTTTCCAAGGTTAAACAATGTCTAAGGATTAAATCAACCCTGCAACGATATAAAGTGTCACCTATAATAATATAACTTTTGGCGAGGTGACACAATTTTCTACATTCATCCCTAGAAAAAGAGAGTGGAAACTTTGAAGTCTAGAGATATATAATAATATCCAGTTGGCATTATTATACATGTGTTGTACTTGATGGAAACCCACTTATAGTAGAACAACTCACTTGTATATGGTAACTAGATGAATCTATAGGAGAGATATCAGATGTGACAGAATGCATGGCAATTCAAAGGAATCATTTCAGAAGTAATATGGAAAATTATAGTGTAATAGGTCTATTCAAAAGTAACAGGACATTGGTACAGAAGAACAGGAAGATGGAACTTAGGTCTACTGATCAGAATAAAGAATGTAAAGGAAAAGGTTGATGTAAAGCATTTTAAGAAGTATACACAGGTCCACTTAGTCAAAACAACATATACATGATGTTCCACAGAACAAAAAGAGCATATACGTAAACACGCACTTTCTCAGGAGAAAATGCATGTACATGTTGGAAAACCAAGGTTTTGGTCTGAGGTATTTGGTCCAAGGTATCTTGGTCAAAGGTATTGGTCCTAAGTGGTTTTGGTCCAAGGTATTGACAAAGGATCTAACTATATAAGGAGGAGAAGATCAAAGTGCCAGGTGCACAAGTAATGAATATCTTATGAAGTGTCATATCAAAAGTAAATATACATGTTATGGGTTCCTGATGCTTTGCTTGATCTAGAAAAAATATGCACCTGAGCATTTGATGATGGATGAGATCTAATTATGGATCAAGATAATAATGACTTATTATTATTGAATGATCTGATATTGGGGTAGATCTAATTATGTACACTTGTTTTATTCTTTAAATATCGTGATCTAGGTTTGTCTGAAGTCTGGAGGTACAGTGAAGTTTTGAAGTAATTATTTGCATATTTGTACACTGGTTTGCTTTGATGAAGGTGCCTATACACACTGGTTTGGCTCTTCCAAGTAACGTATGCAAAAGAAAAGCTTGATGTTCAAAGATGACTAATCTGTTAGACCAATGTTGTTGTTTTACTGTTGTCTATCAATGAAGTATTCTTAGATCTGAATGTGAAACTGAATGTATAAGGAGGCTGGTATTTGATTGATTGATTGTATAAGTGAGAAGAAGTGATCTTTGTCGTTGCCTATGTAAAGCTCTGTAAGTTGATAGTAGATATTCAGTATATTGTTGGTTGTTATAGACTTGATTCAAAAGTTTATGTTTGTAGTATTTTTTAAGGTATACGTAGGTTTGATTAATAGAAGTAGCATATATAAGCAGTTTGGGTTCAACCAAGTAGCATATACACTCTGATGCATGGTTTTTGAGGTTACAATTGTTCTGAATGATGATGCAAGTTTCTAGGTTCAGCACAGTGTTCTGGTGTTAGTGATCTCATTGTTTAGATAATTGAATGTTGGCTGATGCAGTTTAAGTTTAAAATTTTTTATGGGTCTAGCATGAAAATTGGATGAAACATGGCCTTCAGATTGTGGTGTTGTGATCCAAGAGTATCCAATCTGAAAATTCATGAAACGTGGTCCCTGGAAGAAGAAAGAAGGTCATAGCCTTCTGTAGGTTGGTGCCTACATACTAGTAAATGGATCAACTAGTACAAGAGCTAGGGGGTTGTAGCTCCCTTCCAGAAGAAGCTGGAGAAAGACAAAAGGTTGTAGCCTTCTGCAGGTGGGTTCCTGCATACTAGTATGAGTCTGCACCAGTACAAGATTGTAAATAGATTTTCTTATTATTAAAATAAGACAGAGACGATAACAGCAGGTGGTTTTCACCCACGTTGGGTTTCAACCTTAAATCTTGGTGTTCATGTGTGTTGCTTATGTGTGATGCTTTATTATGCTTTTACTGCACTGTCTAATAAGTTACTGATATACTAGTTTAAGATCAACACATGATAAATTGTCTAAATTACAAGTTCTTTGGATATACACTAGTTTCATTAATCACAATTGCATGTACATGCTAGTTCACTTCACTAAAGTATAAGAAATATTTCGACTTAGTCGACATGAATTTGAGGTCGAATTCTTGTAAAATGACAATACATCTATTATATTTGCCCCCCAATCACTCACATACTAAGAACAAACTGAAATAGGTTGAAAGTTGCTAAGACAAAAGTTTTTTGAAGCATAATATAATGTCTAAGTTGCTGGACAGCATGGACAGCTGCCAAAGCTAGTTTCTCAATGGGAGAAACGCGTAGTTCAAGACCTACCAAGCCTCACCTTAGATAATAGATTACATGCTCGCACAAGGCATCATCTTCCTAAACCAGAACCATACCAATAGTCGATTCTTATCCTGTGAGATACAAAAGGAAGTCTCTACTATAATCAGGTGGAATCAACAAAGGAGTAGAGGTTAATTCCTTTTTCAAAGCATCTAGAGAGTGTTGCGTGAAATCATCCCATAGAAATGGGACCCCTTTCTTAAGCAATCTCATAAATCATTTTGTGATCTCGACATAATTGGCTATAAATCTCCTCGAGAAATTTTCTTTTCCTTGGAGACTCTAAAGTTGATGTATAGAGGAAGGGGGAGGAAATTGAAGTATTGCCTCAACCTTGAAGGGGTCTACACGAATCCCCTTAGTCGACACGATGAATCCCAATAACCGACTGGATGTGACAGCGAAAACACACTTATTCAGATTCAACCTTATTTTATAAAAACAAAATCATTCAAAAATCAATCAAAGATGTTTAGGATGATCTACTCTCTTTAAAAAATGAGCAACTAAATCATCCAAATAAGCTTCGATGATGTTCTTGATATCGTGAAAAGCATATGACATGGCCTGTTGAAAAGTAGATCCAACATTTTTTAGGCCAAAAGGCATCTTTTTATATGAAAACGTACCCCAGGGACAAATAGAAGGTGTCTTATGCTAATCTTCTAGATGGATAGTAATTTGATTATAACCAGAAAATCCATCCATAAACAAGAAAATTTCATTACCCGCACATTCATCAATAATCTAATCAATATAGGGCATGGGTTAATTTTCCTTAGGACAAGCCTATTTAGGTCCCTAAATTCAATGCATACACAGGTCATTCCTTTCTTTTTGTCTACGGGGACTAGATTAGAGACCCACTCAGTTAAAGGAACAGGGTATATGAAACCTGCCTTAAGTGACTTCTCAACTTCAGCTTTGATAGCTATTGCTTTTCTAGGGTTTACCAGTTGGAGTTTCTCATGAATATTTTTTTCATTTTCATACGTCTTGATCTCATGCTAGACTATAGATGGATCTATTCTAGGGATTTCCTCATAAGACCAAGTGAACACGTCATGAAACTCTTTAAAGATATTGGTATAAGTTTGAATTTCTTCAGGAGAACAGTCAGCTCCAATGAAGACATTTTCAATCATGTTGGGATTGCTAGAGATGTTCACTGGAACAGTTTGTGAGATAAAAGACATATTACCTTTGGTAGAAAATTATGCTAGAGCCAAAGGGTTTAAAACTGCATGAACATCACTACTCGATGAAGAACTGGACAAACTTGATTCTACTTCCCATAAATGAGGGAGGAAATACAAACGATGATGCAAAAAATTCCATGGTATTTCAACACCTGTCATTGCTTCTAGAATTTCTTCTTCAGATGCAAAGACAATATCTAATAAATCCTGAGTAGAAGTCGAATCTAGAGTCTAAGTCAGAGCCACATCCCCATCCATCTCCTCTGGTGAAAAAGGAGTAGGATCAGAGTTTGCAGTATTAACATTAGACTGATAAGGAATTTCTGTTGTAGACATAAGACATGCCATTCTACCCCTCATTTAATATGGTGGTAGATGAGGTTAAGGGCAAGAGATCCAAAAAGTAATGAGTTCTAAAGAAATCTCTTCGAGACGGTGCCTGGAGGATGAAATAGCATTAATTCTAGCTATAGGAGAAGGAAAAGCAAATGTACCCATTAAGGAAGAGTACATTCCAACTCCTAAATTCTCTATAGGTTGCTTTGGATTATCCAAAAACATAATAGTAGATTCAGAAGATGGATAGGAGTTACATGGAGATTAATCCATTTTATTAACCTTTACATTTCTCCCTTCATGAGGAAAACAAAGGATATGAAATAACAATGACACAATAACATACATCTCATATATCCAATTCCTACCTAAAAGGAGATTGTAATCCAGATTCGCATCCACTATCTCTACTTCAATATTCACCACCTTACCCCCAACACAGATGCGAAAGGTGTTGATTTGTGGTAGCA
>APFE030713330.1:100141-137056 GCA_000404065.3 Pinus taeda
ATTCAAGGTGATGCAAGGCTAGCGCTTGGAAGAGAGAGGCTGACACAATCCAGAGAGGCAGATGCTGGGGTTCTGGGGCAGATTGAAGCTGAGGAGTTGCTGGAGGGTTTATCTAGGGTTTTAGCCGAGAAATTTGTTTCTGACTGAGAGGTACTATTACTAAGGGAATTCTTTTTTGGGTAAGCCAAATTTGGCACCTAGGTTGTACTCTGAAATTTCTTAGTAAGAAAACCCTCAGATAGCTGCACCGTTTTCCCACATTAGGTTTTTCCGGAGACATTGGTCCATAAATAATAGTGTCATTTTTGTCTGCTTATTTTTGTTTCCTTCAGTTGATGATCCATAATATGTTTAGCATGTACTAGTGTTTATTTTTAGTATTTACATTGTAAATAACTTGTTAAGTAACAAAACAAGTAGGTAGGAATAAATCAATAAACTGCATGGAGGGTTTCTAACTAGTAGACTTAGAAACTTCAACAATAGGCTGGAATAATCCCATGTGTTCTATGAGAATGAACATCAAATTCTAGCAATAGAGTAGTTGAAGGAACAGCTTGAGGCGATCCAATAGCCTTCCAACATGATAAGGACATTACACATGTGGAAGATCCCTCATCGACTACAGATCGAAAGATATTGGCATTTCGATATATAGACTTAATCTAAAAAGCCATGTGATGTGGGAGTCTCTTCTTGATGTTTGACGTATTGAATGTAAGCACAAGAAATTTTTTTGGATCAACTACTCCGACCGCAGTAAGTAATGCACTCCTTTGTGCGGGGAACGACTGGAGTACCTCTAACACCAACATAGCACAAGGATTCTGAGCCATATATTCTACAATCGAGTAGTTCTAGGTTGCCTTAGCATTAGGGTTAATGGTCGAGAATTTTGCAAAGCCTTTCGACATCCGAGGTATAGACTCAACTACAGGCCTCTCAATATAGAGTGGCTTTGAAACATCAGCAGCAAACGTAGCCTTGGACGATTCTGATTCACCATAATCATGTGACCATGTATCAATGTCAATATGTGAACTCATCATGTAAACATTTGATGTATTTTCCCCTTCCTAGTTGCCCCCATCAAGGGTACCAATACTCGAATTCATGCCAGCAAGTAACTGTTTCCCTTGGGGAAAAGGGTTAGTTACCACAGCCTGGGAGTTAGAAGATCCCTACTAAACTAATAAGCATTGAGCATATTGGATCTTAGGGCAAAGATGAGTCAAATGATCTCCATTGCACAACTTGCATGGAAATTTTACTTTCTTCTTAGACTCTTTTTTACCCCCTCCAGCACCATTGTCGGTTTTGTTTGCATTACCCTTCCCATCCTAATTCTTTTTCCTACCTTGTCCTTTCTTCTTCCCATCGGATTCTTGGTTTCCTTTGAGCTTAGAATTTTGGATGACATTTATAGATGAAGGTTGAGAAGGCATAGGCACTAATGGTGATGCCTGCATAGAAGAAGTAATTTGTAAAGACAATTGCTGCAATTGATTTAGCAAGTTGGTCATGTTAGCATCAATTGATCCGACTAGCTCGTTGGCATGGGTACTTGGCTTCGTTGAAGCGAACAAAGTTCCTTCTATCAATTAATTACTCCAAAAGACTTAGAATGTCAAGATATCCATTTAGGATATAAATATTATATTAAATAAAATGAATAAGAATGAATGATTTACAAATGATAACAAGAGGTTTGCTTATATACCAAGCAAGTGTCTCTTCATGAAGAGTCATGTCTCATTTAGACATGCCTCTTCAACCTAATTACTAGTTAACTAATCATTATTACAATTTATCTTTATTATTTATATTTATATTATTTATATATATATTATTTGTTACATTGCCTCCTTCCTCAAAGAGCTTTGTCCTCAAAGCTTGTCGATGAAAAAAGGCTTGATCTCTTTTTCGGTTTCGAAAGTCTTTCTGTCTCGGAATAGTCATCCTCGTCGATACAAGTTGATATGATATTCTTAGTGACAAACAAAATTGTCGCACTGAGAAGGGACCAGACCATCCCAGATTAATCTTCTATATAGTACTCTGATCACTGGAATTTTGTAACGACTTGTTAGCATAAGACTGGATTGAGATTACATCACTATTATCTGGAACATCAGTTTGTTGTTTTGGTTCTAAATGGTTCAAATATGTAACATGTTTGATTCGTTTGTTCTCATGATTCGAATGCCAATATGGAACTTTTTTGGTTTGATTTCTCCTTACTAGACATGTGCCAATTTTTATATTTTCTTCTAGCAAAGATGTTGTTGAGATGGTTATGGAACATTCACTTAGGATGTTCATTGGCTGAACTGCAACATTTACGTGTGTCGTTTCTTCAACTGACTTGTCTTCTTGAGTTATCATATTCACTGGATCGGTATTTGTTGTTTTGTCATCAACTTGAATTCCTACAATTGATACTTATTTCTCGATAAATTGTTGTACCTTGTTTTCTAATGACTTCTTATCCTTCTTAAGTTTCTTAATTTGCGTCAATAATTTTTCACTATGGTTTTTAAGCCGATAAAATTCTTCATTTTTGTCAATAGTGATTTTGTCAATTTCATTTTGCATGTTTTGTAATACTTTTTTACCTTCTTGAGAAATTACTTTTGAAATATCCAATATATCTTCTACCGTTACTGAATTAGGTTTCAATGTAACATCTTGGAGTGTTATTTCTTCTTCTTGTAAGAAAATGTTAAAAACTTTTTCTTAGTATTTAGAATAAAGGAACCTAAAGTTTTCATCCATGGTGATCCCAAAACAATATCACTATCGTTAAAACATAAGGTTTTCACGGTGAATTGTGAGGTAAAAGTATAATCTTCAATATTTATGTGTAAATTGCTTATATTGTATTGTTTGCCAAAAATATTTGTTTCAACTATATTTGATTCAGGAATCACCAATTGATTAGCACACATTTAGGACTAACATAATTACTTTTTTTAGTAGGACTAATAGAGATTATGATGTCTCTTCCTGCGAGTGTTCCTTTGATGTTAAACAGTGTGCAAACACATGTACTATGGGTTTCATGAAACCTTTCATTACTAGTTTCCATTTTTTCCTTGATGTTTTTACGAAAACAATATGTCAACTGGAGCTATTTTTATTATAAAATATCACTTATTTCTTCTATATATATTTTTCAAATATTCTCCTTTAATGTAGATTGTTAAAACTTGAATACCCTTTTATTAAAAAAATACTCTTTTATATTGTTGCCCTCTATATATGTATGTATTTCTTTATATTAAGACCCCTTTTCAAAATAACTTTATTATCTTATAATAATAATAGTTTCACTTATTTTTTTAAATAATAAATTGGTCCCTTTTTTTATATACTTAATTACTCCCTTGATAACTTTTAATGCCACCCCACTTAATATATAAGTCACACTTAACATAAACTTTTATGATGTCACCACACTTAATAAATATAACGGTCATGTCTTTTCATATGACACGGTCACGATGTTCACAATAATTTTTAAGTAAAAAGTAATAGTTACCTTTCACGTAAGAGCTTTTGTATGCCTGTTTTTCTTTAACTTTTAGAATACCATGGGTTGTTTTTAAAACCTCTTGTAAAAAGTAATATTTACCTTTCACGTAAGAGCATTTGTATCCCTATTTTTTCTTTAACTTTTAAAATACCATGGTCTATTAACATGGGTTGTTTTTAAAACCACATGCTTCTCCACATAAAAGGTTTTAAATGTACTTGGTATGAGATTTTGTATCTGTTTTGTTTTTTCTTTTACTTTTTTTTTTTCTTCTTCTTTTTATTTTATTTACTTATATTTTTTTTTTGTTAACTTTTTTTTAATAAAAATGGAGAAAAGGAGAAACTCCCAAATTTTGAGCAAAATGCTTCAATTGGTATGTAATTAATTTCTAGAAGGAACTTTGTTTGCTTCATTTGGTATCAGAGCAGTTCGGTCCTCCAAGTTGCTTAATCGGTGCACAAAGCTTTCTTCGATCCAGGTCCTTGGCTATCAAAATTCATCAACCGTGTTGCCGTACAATTGAAACATTTTGCTCAGAATTTGGGAGTTTCTCCTTTTCTCCGTTTTTCTAGGCCTATGGCCATTAAAATTAAAATTAAAAGAAAATTCGCTAGTTGGAGGGTCTCCAATTCGCTAGTTGACCTTTGGTCATTAAAAAAAATTAACCAAAAAAAATATATATATATTATATATATATATATTATATATATATTATTATTTATAGAAGTAAATAAATTAAAAAAGAAGAAGAAGAAAAAGTACAACAAAAATAAAAAACATAAAAAATCAAATTATTAAAAAAAAAAGAGAGAGAGAGATAAGATAAGATTTAAAATCACCTGGTAGAAGCCCGTGGTTTTAGAAACAACCCATGGTAATTGCCCAAGGTATTTTAAAAGTAAAAGAAAAAACAAAAAACAAAAGGGATTAAAGCTCTTTACATGGAGAACCCCATGGTTTTAGAAACAACCCATTGTAATTGCCCATGGTATTTTAAAAGTAAAAGAGAAAAACAAAAGGGATACAAAACCTCTTTACATGAAAGGTATGTTTCACTTTTTATTTAAAAAGTTTGGTGAACATCGTTACCTTGTCATATGAAAAAGGATTATTAAATCAAAAAATAAAAATAAAAATAAAACGGGGGGGAGATAAAAAAAAAGTGAAAAAAAATGGAATTTTTAAGTAATGCACAAAAACAATTCCAAAGAGAGGTAAAACAAGAAATCACAATACTTAAGCGACAATATGTTGAATTTGTGGATATGCATCACAAAGAAATAATGGAAAAGGATGAAGAAAATTCTCATCTCAAGGAACACGTCGAAAGATTACTTACCCAAGTGAAGAAGACTAAGGTCACAAAGAAAGAACTCAATAAGCACTTATCAGAACAAGAAGATGAAACTTTACATTTAAAGAACCTTAATAAAAATTGAACAAATCAAATATCTAAAAGATGAAAATCTTAAAATTCAAAACACTAAAAATAAGGTTGATAAATCAAAAATCAAAGAACTTTTACGATTGAAAAACCATAATCAAAGTCTACTCACTCAAATTAAGAAGCTTAAGGATGATAAGAAAGCATTAAATGATAAGTTGGAATAATTCACTCAAGAAGAAGCATTGGAATCTCCAGTCGTAGCAGTCCAAGTTGAAAATAAGGGAACGAATACCGATCCAGTGAATATGACAACTCAAGAAGGCAAGTCAGCTGAAGAAACGACACACTTAGATGTTGCAGTTCAGACAATGGACATCCCAAGTGAATGTTCCATAACCAATTCAACAACATCTTCACCAGAAGAAAATCTAAAAGCTCCATATCGTCATCTGAATCATGAGAGTAGACCAATCAACCATGCTATGTATTGGTACCATTCAAACCAGAAACAACAAATTGATGTTCCAGATAATAGTGGTGTAACCTTAATCCAGTCTTATGCTAACAAGTTGTTACAAAATTCCAGTGATTAGAATACTATAAAGAAGATTAATTTGGGATGGTTTGATCCCTTCTCAGTACAACAATTTTGTTTGTCATGAAGAATATCATATCAACTTGTATCGACAAGGATGACTATTCTGAGACAAAAAGACTTTTGAAGCCGAAAAAGAGATCAAACCTTTTTCATCGACAAGCTTTGAGGACAAATATTTTTGAGGAAGGAAGCAATGCAATGAATAAAATATATATAAATAATGTAAAATAATGTAAACAATAATAATGTAAATAATGATTAGTTAACTAGTAATTAGGTTTAAGAGGCATGTCCAAATGAGACATGACTCTTCATGAAGAGACACTTGCTTGATATATAAGCAAGCCTCTCATTCTCATTGTAAATCATTCTCATTCTTATTCACACATTTAATATATAATATTTGTATCCTTGTGAATATCTTTATATTCCAAGTTTTCTGGAGTACTTAATTTTTAGAAGGAACTTTGTTCACTTCATTCATCTTAGCTAAATAAACCTTGGACAAAGGAGCATCAAGCAGAATTTTCTGAAGAACCCCAGATTGAGAACATATAAGTTCTAATTGTTGGGTTCTAGAAAAATCATATTCTTCGGTGAACACACTGGAGAGCTATACATCCTTAAAGATATCGGGTTGCAAAGATTTAAGAAACCATTCAAGAAGGAATTCTTATGGAATATCGATTTAATGAGCCTCTTCCTTCTCCTCCATTCCTCGATATGATCCAAAATGTGGGTTGCCTGGTCCTGGTGAAAATTAGCTAATAGCTCAGTTCCAGTATCATAACAGACAGGCAACTAAAATGGTTCAAAAAATATTGTAGCCAAATCACCGAAAAAAGTGAAGGCGCCCCCTGGGAATTCAATGTACCACTTAGCCACATTTCCAATTAAGGTATGTTGGAATAATCTCAACCTGGTTGAATCATCTATCAGGGAGTTTGATGAACACCATAAGTGGAAAGTGGCTATATGGTCACCCGGATCTTCATCAGTCTTCTCTTTGAAAATGGGTATATCTGACGGAAGTTTGTTTGAATCTGGAGGCTAGGCTAGGTTATATCTGATTGGATCATTATTCAATTTAGAAAGGTCTGGAAATTTTAGCATTTCCAGAAAAGGTAATCGTGGAGGATCCTGAGGATTCCACCCGGTTTGGGCAGAATTCCCAACGTTCTAAAAATAATACCCTGGATTTGTGAAGGCACTAGGTTGCTTGAAGTAATTCGTAGAAACACCTGAACCATAAGGAGTTCATTGTGGCCCAAAAAAAACTGGAGTTTTAACAACTCCTACCGAGAATTTTCCGTATCTAGTGAAAGTTCCCCCTAGAGAGGTGTTGAAAGGAGCATAGAGCCCTTAGTAAGGGTTCCATGCATGAGCATAGGGAGGAAATCTCACAAATGAACTGATAGAATAATATGTCATATTCCCCTGTTGGTCGAAAGAGAATTGATTCCCAACTCCATTTCCATGAACTGTAGGGTTTGTCCATCCTTGGAAAGGATTATAACTTTGACCCCTGGAGGGAAAAGGTATTGATCCTAAAGATGGGTTAGAATGTAGTATATGACCACTCCCAAAAGGGAAACACTGAAGAAAATCTGACCCACTTTAGACTGAAGTCATAGACATGGAGGCAGTGGATGGAAAACTTAACAGTACTAAAGGAATGACACTGGTCGACATTCCAAAGGGGATAAAACCAATGCCAGAGGAAAAATCCCGGGTGCCCCCACTTGAAGATGGAATGTTAGTAGAGCCAAATATTGTAGTGCTAGGAGTAACTGAAGGTATGGAAATCATTCCTCCTCCTTGTATGGATACAGGAGTTTGCATACTAGTAGCACTCATGGTGGAATCCATGCTCCCAGTAGTGGTCATAGAAGGAAAATATTGAAATAAACCTGGGATCGAAGGCTTGTTGGTCTGAATCCCGACGTATAATAAATCATCTGGATGGTCGAGAGGAAGAGGAGAATTAGAAGTCAAAAGAGACTTAGGAATCTCTTCAACCTCAATAACATATTTCAACTGGAAGAGGAATCTACAAAGGACTGGAGTGTTCCTCTCCAAATCTCTACTTATACCAGGTCTATTATGTGAATCAATAACTTCAATTGAAGGATGAATCTTCATTGCATCTACTACCACCGATTGGAAATCACTGGTAAAATCGATCATACGCCTTCGAGGAGAAGGCTCAACACTCGTAGGTGAAAGCCCATGAAGCCTTCTAGACCGAAAAACTAGTCGATCAGCCATTTTTAATTATTTTTAAGAGAAGTGATTAAAGACTTAAAAAAAATTGTAAAGCTAGGCCAACTAGGAGAAAAGAGAACTCTCTAAAAATTCCCTAAATATACAGTCAATCAAACTACTTCCAAGTATTTCCACTCCAGGTGATGAGCACTAGACACCAAAATACAAGAAAGTGAAAATCAAGGACCTTCTTAAAATAGTCTGGGGTAATGACAGCCCAGGCCTACTATTGAAGGTAATAGAAATAGTTATGCTGACCTCCAGATAACAACCTTTACCGATGCAAGCACCCAAGCTTCGCAAGGGTACCCTCCAGAAGTACTGATGAATGTGATGCAACGTCTGCCTCAGGTGCCATGGGGTTCCCCTTTGCAGCCACCTATGTGAACCCTAGGAATGGAAATTATGGGCACCAGTTCATATAAAAAGCAGGGCGAAACAGTCTTGAGGTAGGATCCAACAAGTGGGAGAGGGGATATCTCTCTTCCTTTTCTTCACTCTCCCTCGTGCTTAACTCCTAGTCACGGAGCTTTCACGGTCATTCTAACGATACTGGATTTCACTCATTATTCAACTTCTATGTTTGATAGTTTGAGTGGCCTTGGAGAGTTAAATATCCACTCACCTATTCCAAGGCCCTAAAGAACTTAAACTTTTTGGTGTTGTTAATCAAAGATTAAAAAGTTCTAGTTCTTTTTATTAAATCACTTGATTTTATAGGGTTGTTCTTTAAGCCAAAGGTATAACGAGAGTGAAACTTATGATTTTTTCGACGCAAAAGAAACCAATAGAAACTTAAATTTATGCATGCAACGATTTTCTTTCGATGAAAATGGCTTTCTACTTGGTTCTACGAAAAACTTATATAAGCAAATTACTCTTTTTCTTTTATTTTTCGGAAACACTCCACACACTCAAAATCTAAAAAAGACTAAGAATGATTATGATGCAAGCTAAAAAAACCAAGCAAAACAAATTGAAAAAGATCACAATTTCTCAAAAAAACGAAACAAAAGAAACCAAAAAACCAAAATCTTGGAAAGAAAAAGAAAGGCAAAAGCTATGTTTTTGTCTTTTTCTTTTAAAAAACCAAAGAAATTTTCGAGGTCACAAAAAGAACTACTAAATTTCAAAGATCAAGAAACAGGCACAAGAGTCCTTAAACCTTGCAAGTTATAAAACTCATTAATAAATGAAACTTAAAATGAGAAGGACTAAAAACTTGCACAAAATGATCTGAATAGTAGTAACAGACTTCAACAAACTGAAAAAAATGTCAAGAAAGACTCTCAAGGTTGCCAAAGAGACACTCAAAAATGATGAAAAACAATAAGGTCAACCAAAAGGGAAAGTGAAGCAAAGCAATTTGAAATATGGGTTATAAATGAAACTAAAACCAATTTCTTGTTCTAGAAAGCTAGAACATCCAAAAACTTTAAACAGAAGCCTTCAACCCAAGACACAAACCAAAACCTTACTCAAGAAACAATCCTAGGCCAACTAGGTGTTTCATTGAGAAGGAGATTCAAAATTGAAAATTTGCAAGAGAATAGAGTTCTACAGATAGCGGATGACCAGAAAATAGCAGAAGTCACTAGGAAATAGACCTAACTGGGCAAAAGATTTTGAAAAAATATTTCAAAATTATGTATACGCAACTACGTAAAGACACATAGGCATGCACACATGTTTCAAACACATGAAACTCAGATATACGCAAGTATATTTGAGGAAACAAGCGTGTATACATGACTATATCCCAAGAAAAACACGTATACAAGGCTCAATCAAGAAAAACAAGAAATTAAGGTTGATATAGAAGATTAGACTTGATGCCTAGGAATCTAGTAAGTCAATGACACTGTAAAAACAAGAAATCAAGAAAACAAACCTTGATCAAGAACAAACAACTCAAACTAGGAAAAACAAGAATGTTTTCCCCAGTGGAATCGTCAGTTCTGTTACGGGTGGAACACCCTAAGGTATTGGGTTGAAAACCCCAATAGAGAGGAGGGCCTACATCAGCATTAAATGTATAGACAAACAATCTAAATGCTTAAACTATTGAACTAGGAAGAAGTGGTATTACCCAGAGGTCCTACGTTCGGAGTAGATCCCATAGGGTCCAAACCTTCTGCTTCTTCCGATGCCTTTAAAACCTGTAACTTATTCAATAAAAGCATATACACCAATAGTAATAGAAATCATGTTCATGATATATGTGTTAGATCATATAAGAAAATGAGCAATTACACATTAATATAAGATTTATAAGCAAATCACAACATGGATTAATGCATAAGCACAATAAATATCAGGAATAGAACAACATTTCTTTATTGATGTAAGCTAACTGAAAGATGGAAATATACACTCTAAGGCTTCCTTTAGCTCCAAGTGGAACCGTCCTCTGGATCCATCCTATCCTAGCCTCAGCAATCTTTCTCCATTGATACACACAAGGATGTCATAAGAGGGATGAAGAACATCCCATAAGAGGAAACAAGGGTTTCCTATAACTTGGGAGTGCAGGAGGCACATGGATTTATTCAGAGGCACAAGGATTTCTTTAGAATCAGTCAGGGATCAATCAACTATAGTATCAATATCTCATCTCTTCTCTCCTTAGGCCTTCCCATGGAGGTTTATTTATACTTCTCCAAATTAGTTTTTTCAGTTGGGAAACAGTTGGGCCACAGGCTATAGTAGGTGAGTAACAGGTAAAACCTATAAACTCCACCCAAATCTAAGGAGATTATTTATTTTTTAGTGTTTTAACACATATACACAGGTTGGGTATATACTGACCCGCGTGTAAACACTTTTAACACAGGGAAAAGTAGTGTATGGGAAATAAAACACTGTTTTTTAGAATTTGGACCAAGTCTAGAAAGGAAGGGTTGCCCTAGGCCATAATTAGAGCATCAAATCTACCAAGAGTGGTAAATGGTGCTATAACAAGATATCAAAGTGTTTAGAGTGCAAGTTATGGGTTATTAGTGAATAGCTTGATCTGAAATAAGTATGCACCGGGGAGTATGAAGATGGATCACATCCTATATATCTGAAATGACTATACATTGAATAATTTTCTTATGGGTTGGTGTGATCTTTGATGATAATATTTTGACATGTGTTTGTTAATGTGTATGGGTTTGACTGAAGTTATGTTGTACAATGAAGGTATGAGTCAATAATTACAGATATGTATGCAGGTTTGTTTAAAAAAAAATGCGTACATACACGGATCAGACTCTAAGTAGTAGCGTATCAATTATGTATTATGGACAGATATGTACATGGATTTAAAATATGAAAGGTGCGTACATACGCGAAAGTTTTTTGTAAGGGTCATGTACATATACTAGGGTTTTACTGAATATGATGTTTGATCAGCTTGATCAGTGTTGTTATGTTTTCTATTGTCTGTCAATGAAATCTTTCATGATGATCTAGGCTTAACAGTGATGGTTGAGGTTGAATAATTTTTGGAATGATTTGTTGAATAGAAATGATGATGATATATGTATGTGGTTCAAAGATTTGTGATTGGTTCTATAATTGATTCAGTGAATATTTCAGTATGACAGTGATTCAATTTCAGAATTTAGTGTTTTGAGATCCGTACATAGGTATGCTTTAGGGTTTAGTGTTCTAAGATCCGTACACAGGTATTCTTCAGGGTTTAGTGTTTTGAGATCCATACACAGGTGTGTATATATACAGATATGCTTAAGAACAATAGTGTATATATTTTGATATATGGTTGATTAGGATTTGCAGTGACAAAATCTAGTTTCTGTGATGAAAAATATGTGGATTGGTATGTTGGTGAATGGATTTATAGTGATATAACATCTTTGGTTGTTTTAGATTGATTTGGGTCTTAGTTGGTACAGTGCTTAAGTGATTTGATATGATGATTGGTTTCAATTTTATTATTTGGTATTGAGCTTAAATGATCGTAGAAGGTCTAGTCTGAAAATTTGATGTAACGTGGCCTACATAATTGATGTTTTGGGTTCAGGTGGATCAAGTATGAAAATTATGAAATGTGGTCCATGGAGATGTTTAGGGTTGGAACCTTTATTGAGGAAGTTGAAGCTTCCTACCAGTGGTAACTAGTAAATCTGATCAGAGGGTTGGAGCTCCCTTCCAATCGGTGTCGTTAAACGAGATTAGGGGGTTGGAGCTCCCTTTCAACGGGTGTCGGTAAACAAGATCAAGGGGTTGGAGCTCCCTTCTAGTGGGTACTAGAGAACGAGAGAGGGTTGTAGCCTTCTGCAAGTGGGACCTATGTGTTGGTATGATTCTACGCCAGTACAAGATTGTAAGAAGTATTTCTTTATAATAAAAAGAAGACAAAGACAACAAAAACGATGGTTTTCTCCCCCATTGGGTTTCCACCTAAAAATATTGTTGTTCATTTGTGTTGATGTGTTGCTTATGTGTGATGGTTTATTCTATTCTTACTGCACATGATTACTATTTATTAATGCATATTGAAGTAATGATATACTGGTTCAAATTAAACAAATGACGAATTAATTAGATATATGTTAGTTTTCTGCATAATAGTCGTGTACATGTGTAGGTTTACTTTAGTATAGTCGCATATAGAAATATGAATATGAAAAGAAAAGTTTAAAAATATTTATTCACCCCCCCCCTCAGTATTTTCCCAACAAACATTGTCGGAGCTAGTTTATTTCCATTTCGGTATGTAAGCATATTTCAGTTCTTTGGTATTAATGAAATGAAGTTTTATTTTTGTTGCATCTCTAAGTTTATGTGTATATATGTATTTTTTGCATTCTTGCATAATTCCAGATCAATGGTATCAGTGCGGTCTTATCTTTCTCTATTTTTCTTTGCATGTCCCCAATGAGGTTAGGGTATAAGGAGTTAGGGATCAAACTGGTTGAACCTTTGCAAGACCAGCTTCATAAACCTCGATGGCCTCTCGTGGTGGAAGAAAAGAAAGATGAGGCAAGAGATCCTTTCAAAATATTGCTTGAGGAATCCCTAGAGTGACAAAGGAACGCGATGATGGATAAATTTACCCAGATCCTATGGAAGCTACCCACAGGTGACACATCTTCATCTAGCAGCCACTCTGGAGGTGCCACTCCTTTCAAGGTACAAGTTAACTTTGACATTCCCATATTTGAAGGACATATAGATGCAAATGTCATAGATAGATGGTTAAATATGTTGGAAGGATATTTTTCAGTTCATGATTTTTTCAATCAAGAAAATATTACTTTTGCACTCCTCAAAGTCGCCCCACATGTCAAGGACTAGTGGGAAACCTATTGTGAACAAAAGGACGAGAGGTAATCCTCCTTGTTTTTAGTCACACCCACTTGGAATTCTTTCTGAGACTCCATCAGGAACAATATTACCCTATCTAGAGCTATGAAGAGAAATACATAAAATGGACCATGCTGCAGCAAGCAAGGGGCCAAGATGTGTTGGAGCTCACAAATTTTTTCCATACCCTTCGCATGAAGTTGGGTATCAAGGATTACACAGGATACTAGATACCGGAGGTAGCACCACCTACTACCATTTCTTTGATCACTATGAAGCAATGCAGTAAGATAATTTCCCAGACAGGAAATTTATTTTCCTAATTATGATTCACCCTCAGGGAAAGAATAATATTGTGGCCACGACCTCTAGACTTGGCTCCTCCATATGACAACAACAGATGGACAAGTTTGTAGAGGAGTACAGGGACATATTCACCTCATCCACAGGGGTACCTCTACACTGTTAGGCCAAGCACTCCATTGATCTGACCCCAGGCATGCCACTACCTAATGAACCGATATATCGACACTCTATTTTGGAGAATGGTGAAATCAAGAGGCAAATTTAGGATTTGTTGTAGAAATGGCACATCATACCAAGTTCATCACCCTGTGGGAGCCTAATCATGGTTGTACAGAAGAAGTATAGGACCTAAAGACTATGTATTGACTATCAAGTGTTGAACAAGGTCACTGTTTGGAATAGGTATCTAATCCCATGGATTGATGACATTCTCGACCAGCTCAAAGGGGGCTAAATATTTCACCCAGATTGAATTTAAGTTTGGTTATCACCAAGTACTGATTGAATCCTCCGATGTGTGGAATATTGCCTTCAAATCTAAGGAGGGATTTTTGAATGGTTGGTCATGCTTTTCGAGTTAACAAATGCCCCTGCAACCTTCATGAGGCTGATGAAAGACATCTTGTTACCCTTGACCAATTCATTTGTGGTAGTGTATTTGGATGAAATTCTGATCTTCATTCAGAGGTTGGAAGAACACCTTCACCATATTCAATAGGTCCTCCAAACCCTGCGACAATACAAGTTGTGTGCCAATTTGGAGAAATGCACTTTTGGTATGACCTAAGTTAAATATATAGGGTATATCATTGACGAGTAGGGTGTGCATGTGGACCCAACCAAGATACAAGTCATTCAGGATTGGCCATTCCCAACCACTATAATAGAGCTCCACAACTTTCTAGGTCTTGCTAACTTCTATCGCAAGTTCGTGTTGGGGTTCTCTCATATCACTTGGCCTTTAAGTTAAGTCACCAAGGGAGGAGTGAAAGAAAAGTTCTTTTGGTTTGAACCCAACAAAAGGATTTTGTCGAGTTGAAGCATCGACTCTGCTCTACACCAGTGCTCACATTACTAGACCTACACCAACCATTTGAGCTCGAGACAAATGTCTCTGATTATGCTATTGGTGTAGTTCTTGCTCAGCAGGCGCATCCAATGGCATATCATAGTGAGACACTTTCAAACATAGTTTGGAAGTATCCCACCTATGGCAAAGAGATGTATTCCATTATATAAAACTTTCGATAATGGAAGCATTACATCTAGGAAGGAAACAATCATCCACACAGACCACTGACCCCTGCAGTTCATACAGACACAAGGGATTTGCAGAACAATTGACATCAGAAATGGTATACATAACTACAACATTTCCATTTGAACATTATGTATAAGAAGGGTAGCACCAACAATGTTGCAGACTGCCTTAGCCGACCACCGTTCATGGAATTAACCACTATCCTCGACTCTTGTGGACACAAGACTGTGTGGTGGTCGAATCTTTACAAGAGTGATCCAGAATTTGGCAACACATACTATACACTCCTAGAAGGCAAGAAAGTTCCAAATTTTCACCTTCAAGATGCAATGTTATGCCACCTGGGACACCTCTGTGTTCCTTCAAGCGAGTGTGCCAAGATGATTTAGGAGGCGCACTACAATTAGGTCGCTAGACATTTCAGGGTAGAGAAAATAGAGCCAATGCTGCTAAAGTATTTTTATTGGCTGAACCTTCAACGGGATTTTGGGAAGTACATTAGATCCTACATTTCATGTGCAATCACCAAACCGACCATCAAGAAGCACAACCTATATACACCTCTGTCTACTCCTAGTCAACCTTGGGAATATATCTCCATGGATTACATGTTGGGCCTTCCTTCTACTAAGCATGGAAAAATTTTCATTTTCATGGTCATCGACATATTCTCTAAGATGGTCATTATGGCGGCCTGCAAGAAGAGTACTACAATAAAAGCTTGTAATTATGAAATAAATAAATAAACTCAATTCATCTACAAGAACTGTAGAAATTTCCATAAAGATATTTCTACACAAAAAACCCATAATTAAATACATTATATATGAACACAATAATGTAATATGTATAACTACATTTAAAGAACGACAAAGAGATTTCTACAAATAAAACCGCTTATAAATAATTATCAAGTGGTTTCCCAATAAATCTTCTAAAAACACTTTATAAAAAACTTTATACTAATATGATTAGTGAAAACATTATTATTCTTCTTATTATTAATATTATTATTATTATAACCACTATTATATCAAAACACCATATCAATTTAATCTACAATAACCTTTGATTTTTTATAACATTGTATTACTTTCCAGCCTAAAAAAAGTCTTAACATTCTACTCAGCCACATTTATCGTTTTTCAATTCAAAATCATTTTGAAGTTCTAATCCGGATAAAATATAATTTTAATCCACAATTTTATAAACAATCAAATCGATGGGATACATTACAATTTACAATCAAATATTATTGTTATTTACAATCCAAAATGGTGGGATAATTATTTACATTGGTTTGGTAATTTACAAGGTTTAGTTAATTTAATTTTGCATACTTTGGGGAATATTGAATTTGGTGCCAGAAAAGAAACATATAAGCACTCATGAAAACATGGTAGAGTGGATTTATGTTCCTAGCATTGAAGTAGGCAATTAGTTTATACATATATTTTGTTAGTTATATTTTTATGTATATAATATTTTAATATTATTTATGTATATAAAATTATTGGATATATATATATAGTTGTTGTCTCAAAAGATAATTTCGATCTTTCTGTTATTCAAATATAACATTTTTTTTTAGAATTCAGTTAACGGAGCATGTGGTTTGTGTATAACCATGGTTGATATTTTGATTGTAATATTTTCTTTTTTTATATAGCTTTTATTTTCTTATTTCATAAACATCTTTGAGCCATAAGATATAAAAAATAGTTTCTTGGGGAATTATTATAGTCATTTAAACTATTGTAAGTTCTATATATATATTATTTTACTGTGATATGAGAAAGAAATAACTCTAGACTTCTCTAAGGTTTTTTAATAGATAGGATAATTGTATCGTTTATAATTTTTTTGTCTTTCATGTATTGTCACATTGAAAGTATAATTGCATTTGTATTATAAATTATTTATTTCTGTATTTAGGATGTATATCACTATGTAAATAGAAAATATAAAGCACTCTTTGATGTTGCTTTTCTCTAGTAATCATTAGTTTCTAGTGATTCCTTTTTTTTCTTGCATATTTGTAGAATATATATTTTGTATATAACATTGTTCATGTATATTGTACATTGTACGTTAGTAGTATAATAGCTTTGGTACTATAACATATTAGAGCTATTTAACTTTAATTTATAGTTTGCATGCATTAACAATCCTCTGGGAATATGCACATATAATCTTAGGTTCACCTTAGGATTTTCGTACTCTCTTTTTATCACAAGAATAAGAGATTCACATGCTAACAGAGCCTCAAAAACCATCAGAAGTGGTTATTTAAATGGCTTAGGTTGTGTGAAGAACTTCCCCTTGTTTACATATGGTCCAAAAGGCCTTGTCAACAAATGGCATTACAAAGAGGGCCTATGGTAAAATAAGTTATTAGATCATTTATCCCTCAACCTCTAATCTTCTTGATTTAATCCTTCTTATTTGCATCATCGCAACGCACACTATAAGGTAGGTTAGAGGACATGATGACCTATTTGGATTCATGTTGTTTATTGTCACATCTAAACAATGGATCTTTCCCACATCATTGTGTTGGATCATGATTTCAATTTTCACCTACCTAGTATTCCCAACAAGACAATTCCCCTATTGTCAAGACTCACCTTTGATGGTGAGGGGAGCATATTTGTGGAAGATCATCTTTATAAATTATGTTCTAAGTTTGAATAATATTATTTGTCTTAGTGTTCTTTTCAGATCATTTGCTCCCACTTTTCGAGGTTGGTTTGAAACTTTTCCGATTAATTATATTCATCCTTGGTTTGAATTTCTAATGTAGTTTTTAGATTATTTTAACAATATTAATTATGATGAATTAGGTGAACAAATGAATTATTTAAGGAAAGAATGATGAATCATTAGACTATATCGCAATTAGTTTCATACATTTTTGTACTACATTTTTCTTAGAAGAAATGCCTCTCATTGATGAATGGTTTTGGTATTTCATTTCTCTTTAGATGGACATGATCAATTGATTGCTAAGAAATTTGAATTAGACATTGATACTCTTTGTAGATTGGTTTGACTCTTCTTGTTGATCTTGGAGATTTTAAAGTTGTAGAAAGGAGCAACCTAATATTTTAGAACATACAATTATCGCTCCTAGTGATTCTTCTTCATCAATGCATTTTTGTAATGAGGAATAACATTTGAATAAATATATTTTCCATTTTCTCCAAGATGCTACAACTATTTCAAAAGAGAAAGAGAATGAATCCGAAATTTGTAATTGTGCAATCGGTAAATTTTATCCTAACTTATTTGGACAAATTCAAGATCAACTATCAATCAAAACATTTATTCTCCATTATTAACAAAGTCATCTTGTGGGAATGAACACGAATTTGTCTTAAATAATATTTCATGTTCATATTTTTTAGAGGAGAATACAATGAAGGTTGATCAAGTCTTGCAAGGAGAGAAAACAAACTTACAAGTAGAGTCATATGAGCCTACCAATTTAAGAGATGCATTTCGTCTTCTCTATTCTTATACACATTATTCATTATACCCTAAAATATTTGATAATGCTATGGAGCTGCATGTTTCAGATTATTTTGAATTTAGTTCTGCATTTTCAAACTGTAGTTAGGTACAAATTAATAATATAGAAAATAAAGGAGAGAATAATATTTCACCCCATGAACCTATTACTTATTTTTATGATTGATTATCAAAATGGGGACTAAGAAATTATTTAAATTGGTCTTAAACTGTATCTTATATTGATTTAAATCAATTTGTGTTTAAATAAGGGTCATTTTTTTATCATAATCAATTATTTGAGATTGAAGATGATAATCAATGAAATATGGTTACTAGTTTCCATCATGATATTATTTACCAAACTTAGATAAAAAGACATGATGGTTCAAAAATATTTGTTAATCTAGTTGCTTCATCTCAAATTGTTAATTTTAAAATATGTGAACTCAATAAGAATCATTAAGAAAATGGGACACTTCCTTTTCATTTAAAAACTATGATAAGTTCCCATTGTCTTGATGTAATCTCTAAAATGAATCCTATTAATATTACCAAGGTCCTTTTACAAGATTCTTTTCAGAAACCATTTTCATCTATGAATTCTTTTAAACAATTATATTCTAGTACATATCAAGATATGGCTGGAGATTGGCTTGTGTAATCTTATCGAGAAAAGTTTATGAAGAATGGTAACATTATAATTATTTTGTTTATCAATGAAGATAATGAAAGTAAGTGTGACGTGTTTATTTTATTTTTTAAATATTCCAATGCATCTTACTAATTGGGGATTTCTTTTTCATTGCAGGATTAGAGTTGCTTTAATGGTTACATTGAAAATAAGATTTCAGTTAGTGCTATGACCATTGGTTAGTTTAGAGTAAGTTAATTAGGCAGATTATTTTTCTGTCGTACGCTTGAATAATGTAGTATGAAAATATGTTAATGTCATGCTGCATATAAGCCACCATCATGACACCATCAGGAAAGTTTACTTAACTTTGTTTCACTCACTTTATATATTCTTGTTCATTACGTTTAATCCAATGTTGATCCTAAGAATATGAAACAAGAATATGTTTAGTGAAATCATAACTCATAGGATTCTCTTTCATTTCACTTGAAATGTACTTCTTATGGCTCTCTTTAGTTTTCAACTTAATATCATAGTTGCACATTTATTTAGCATTTCATTTTTTGATTTCTTTAATAAAAGGTCAAATCATCGAACATCTCACTCAATGTCTAACAAAACTTTTAAACGTCAAGTACATATTTATATCACTAAAATATTAAATGAATAAAATATGTAAGTTTTCAAAATTCATCTTATCCCTATAATTTTATCATTCTTATAATTCTTGACTCATGATAATTTGGTTATTATATTGTCTAATGTTCATTTATGTTTGAACTATTTTTATTCTTTTGCTTTGCTAAATGGAATTTGTAGGTTCTCACAATCCTTCCCTTTTGGTTTGAATAAGGGTCAATTTTATCATTATAGGCTTCTCTTGGCATTCTCATTGGGAAAATATCATTTTCTCTATGGTATAAAATCGAAAGCTTATCTTAAGAAAGTATTTCCAAGAATATGTCTCTTGTGCTAACAATCAAATCTCCTAATTAGTGAAGTCCTTGATTTTGGAAATATGTTGTTGGACTATACTTAATGTTTGTCTAAATATTTCCATCATTAATTATGAAATTTGTCTTTAACCCAGTAGTTATATGGTTTACTTTCAAGTTTATCAGTCTTTGGGATAACAAGAATAACCAATAAAGTTTATTCACTTAAAGTTTTTTACACCATCCCTTACTTTTAAGGAGAATATTTGCTTCCCCATCTGATAAGAAATATCTTGTAGATTAATAATAATCATAGTTTGATACTATCATAAAAATTAAATGAGGGATATGAGGCCTCATTATGATCCAACCTACCATGATCATGGGTTCTAACAAAGTGACATTACTACTAGTAGTTACCAAGCCAAGGTAATAACTTTCAGCTGTAAAGTTGAAAGGAAAGAGGCGTCATCATGAGCCAACTTCTTCACTTTTGTTGGTTTTTGTGAATGACATTGTCATTAGCTAGTTACCAAGCCAAGGCAACGACCTTTAATTGATTTCTAGGAAAAAATATAAGAAGTAAAGTAAAACGATCTTGATATTATGAATATATCTAATAGATGGGATAAATGCATTTCAATGGGGTTAAAAGACATCTATGTTGATGCTATAGATGTTTGTTGGAAATAGTGGCAATGCCTATGTTATTAAAGTTAATTTAATACTATAATTTACTTGGTTTCCTTATCTTTCCCAACACCAATTATTGACAAATTTTACTATTTGCATATAAAAATTTCTACAACAAACATATATGGGTTTATATTTTAAGAAGTTTTTGAATGATGACGGATATGATTCGAGTATATTGAAATTTCCAAATTTCAACCATCCAAGTTAGTGACAAAGCTTTTAGGTTATTTTAGGATTAACATCTTGAAACATCTAATCGCTCCTCCTTGCTTATTATATATTTTGAGTCTTTGAACTAGAGATAGTTGGTTTTCCTTATGAATCACCATTTTTTGGCCCACCAACAACTCCCTTGCATTTTTGGTCAAAATGAAGGGGCCCATTATAAATTTCAAAACAATCCTCCCTTCAAATTACATTTGATTGGTTGATGATCTCTCCTATCTTTATTGTATTCCTTTCAAGATTATGAATCATTTTGAGTTTAACACAATGTTTTGTTCACATTCTCTTGGTTTTCGTTGTGATTGCTTGGTTTTGAGTGAATTTGTACATCGATTTTTGTTGCGACAAGTTTTTCAATGGATGAAGTTTTAATAGATTCCGACTCATGCTTTGAAATATATGTTCATATCAAATCTTGGATTTCTTTGCTTCAATGAATCCCTTCTTTTGAATGGCCTAATTTTAATGGGCTTATATTCTACGTGGCATTATTTTATTACTTTTATATATATATATAAACAATTACATTTTTATATGTATAATATATTACTTCCATATAATCTATTATATTTAGATTAGTATTATTGGCAAAAAAAATTAATATATATATATATGTAAGTATAATATATTACTTGCCTATGATCTATTATACTTAGATTAGTATTATTGGTAAATAATATATAAATAAATACAATATTAGTAGAAATACATTAACCATGTACATATTGAATATCACAAACTTTTATTGTAATCGGTCAATAAATAACTTTATGAAATGTACAACACTTTGTATTTATATTTAGATGGTATATAATATATTGATACTGTACATAATATAAACAAAAGGCACACTAAAAATTATACATGTAAAAGATATATAAATATATAAAACAAATCACGTGCATATAAACCATATAATATGTGTCCATTTATATTATTTTCAATAACTAAGATACAATCCCTATGTATATAACTAACAATTGTAATTGTAAATAGTAATGTGTATAATAACCATTAACATTTTATGTACCACGGAGCAATGTTACGAAGTGTGAATGTTATAAGGAAAAAAAGTTGTGAAGATAAAGGGGTGATGGAACCGCACATTGAAAAAGAATAAAAAACAATGTCTCGACTCACCACATAACTTTTAACAGGCACGATTGATTGTTCAGCACAATTGTTGGTTGATCTTGAGTCAACGCATGAGTATGTCAAGTTTGGTTGTGCTTTCTTTATTGGGGAGAATATTGTAGTAGGTGAATTTATATTGGGGATATATATTGAGGAAAAATGATAATATATATTCCGTGTATATTAGGGGTAAATGGTTTTTATATTGGCAAATATAAAAAATGGAGCTTAAAGTTAATGAAAAAATATAAAAGGGTATAAAAAATGTTAATGAAAAAATGGATACTTACAATATCTAGTGAAAATAAGGGAGTTGTCTATAATGCGACGTTTTGGAGATTCCGGTGACGGAATCCGGCGGAAGAAATGAAGTTAAATTTTGATTTTTAGCAGTTAAAATGGTTTTTTAACTGCATATTTGGATTTAGCGCCCTGGAAAACCCTTGGGAGCCATCGATTGTGCAGAAACTAGCTATCAAACTTGGGATTCCAATAAATTGCTGCCGGATTTTGACCGGAAAAATCCGCCAGAAAAGCTTTCAAAAAGTTGCGTTATAGACTACTGCGAAAATAAGGGTTTTTAAATTGGGAAGGTGTATTGTGTTTGTATTGGTAGGGGGTTAAACAATGTGATTTTTACAGGTTTTTTCTAATATGTAGTCAAATTAGGGGTATTCTTTAGCATGCCACGAACACACATCATAGGTCAAAGGTTCATTGAGTGAAGCGCCTGTGGCTTTCACGTAATAATGACAGAACCACAATATTAATAATGCAAATCAAAATATGATCTCTTTAATCGATGTTCTCATGAACTGAATTTGGAATCAATCCCCATTGACCTTGCCAGAGAAGTTTCTTCACCAAATAACAAGAAACCAAATTCTCATCAAAATTGAGTTCAAACCCCTTGTTTCAAATTGGAATATTCTTAAAATATTTCGCTTATCACTTCTAATGATTTATTGTTGGCCGAACATGTGATCAAAGAGAAAGAAAAGAAACACCATGAATTTTAGCCTAGGCAATAATAAATCAATGTCATTTTTTTGTTAGATCTTTTATTGATTGTGGTTAACAAAAAAAATTATGATAAAATATTTGTGTTGTGAAAGAAAGATGCAAAACATGTAATTAATGTTTCTAAAAAAATGTGATATCTCTTAAAGGTAGTAGGATCTAAAATAGTGCCTCACTAGAGTCATTGAATTAAAGGAAGGGAAATAAAAAGAATATCTCTCCAATTAAATGAGAACCAACTCGATCTCCAAAGTTTCAAAATTAGATATTGTGTTTTAACAAAATCTTCAAATGAGATTATGGGGATTTGGTCTGCCAAAATAAAATTTGATGAGGAATGTGAATTTCCTTTTTCAGATAAATTTGTTGAATAAATTATAATAGGACAAGTTTTGTATAATTATAAAATGGTTATTGTAAGTGTTAAGAGAAGGGGGTTCTCCATGAGGGATGGAATGTCTTCAACTCCTTTGTGCACTTTTTTTTATCTTTGTAAACTGAGTTTTCTGGAGGGGAGTAGGTAAGGGAGCACACTTGATTACTATACTAAAGAGGGAAGGATATATGGTGATTTAATTTTAATGATTGTGGAAAAATATTTTTGGTTACTTGAAGTGTTGATTTTGATAAAATGATTTTTATTCATCAAAACTTACTTGTATATGTTTTAAAAAAATCTATAGTTGCTAATGGATATTTCATGAATTTTTTTACTATGTTTTGGAAAATTATAAAGGTTTAATATTATTATTTTCATACAATGGTTTGTAAATCAACAAGTGTGAATTTAAATTTTTCCTTATAATATTGATTTTCTTTATTTTAAATATATTTGATTGTATTAATCTTGAGAATACCATTGTCTCAAAAGATAATCAATCTCTTTCTATTACTCAAATCCAAATTCTTAGAACATCTTTTGAGAACTCAGGTTATCAAAGCATGTGATCTGTGTATAAATAGGGTTGACACTTCCACTGTAATGCTTTCTATTTTAATATAGCCTTTTTTTACTTATTCTGAGAGTCATAAGATTTCAAAAGATTAACTTTTCATGGAATTAGTATAGTCATTTAAACTATTATAAGTTCTCGATTGAGATAGTGATAGATATATGTGTTGGTATTATTTAATGTGATATGAGAAAAAAATTACTTCAGACTTATCTGAGGTTGTTTAATAGATAAGAAAATTGTATTGTTTATAGTTTTTGTGTTTTTCACGTATTGTCACTGATGGGCCTTCCAAATAGGTACAATTTAAGGCCCATCTGACCATCCCTTAGTATAGTTTAACCTCTCCCTTTACATTTGATGACATCTTTTTGAGCTATAATATGTTCATTAGGAAGGTTAAGGAATATTTTCCATATCATGTTGCCTAATGCATTGAATGTGCAAGACAAGGAGAATTTATTGTGCAAAAGCACGCTGGATACCAGTGGGATGATATTTAGGAGGATTGTTCCTTACATCATCCCATCAATAACTTTGCTGGCTTATGGGAAGTTACTATCCCTCAATGACTATGATAATCTTAGGATACTAGATCCACTTTTGTAGGAGTTTTGGACGCAAGAAAATGACTAGTAGAGCTAAAGTAGGATTTTAGCAACTTAGTAGGATTTGACTTTTAGAGGAAGAAAATGACAAGTAGAGCTAAAGTATGCTACTTGTTATTTCCATTGTCATGTTATGTATGTGAACAGTTTCTAAGATAAATGAAAAACATCAATTTTCCTCTAATCTATGTTTTTTTTAAGGGAGTTGAGTTTCCTTGTGTTAGGGCCAAACCCAAGCACTCAAGCCCCTCTCTTGTATATTTTTGTTATGCATTTCTTTTTTTGCACTTAGCCTATTTGTGTCTCTTTGTTTCTGTCCTTTTATATGAAACAATTTTGTCTCTATAGCTTGATTAGTCAGCTCTCTCAGAAAGCTTGGTTGTAGGCCTTGTGAATACAAACATAAAAATATAGTCTTTCTTTTATGTGATAGTTAGATCCTAGTTTAAAAGTAAACTCATCCTTTCCTATGCATTTTGATTTTTTGAAATTATTATTTTAGTAGTCGTTTAACCATAATTTCTTCGCTATTTGAAAAATCTCTTTCTGTGTAGGTGGGATCCACTGGTTCATAGGGAAACTAGCATCGCTTCCATGCATAAATACCATCTTACTCAACAATGTCCTTCATATTTTCATTTTCTTCTCCAAACTGTTTTCTTACAAAAAATTTATTACAAAGCTATAGGACAGTGTTATTTTGTTCTTCCCCTTGTACAATACGTGATATTAAATATATATATGCTTGGAAAGGTCCCTTACTCTCTTTCACAACCTCCTACCACCTTCAGATTGCTTCTAAAACCCTTATATTTCTCTCAGATGCAATCTTGTAGCAATCCTATAACACTTCACAGAATTGATCAAAACTCGACCAAAATTTCCTCTTAAGCCTATTTTTTTCTTTTCATCACCCTAAAACATCCCCTAAGCCTTGGAATCCAACCTGAGAAGACCTATGATCTTTTGTATATCTTACTTTCATCATTGTAACTTTAAATCTGCAATTAGGGTTTACTTTTTTGGTTATGAGTTAAGTAGCATAGAAATGGTTTACATAGATTTCTTTTGAGAATTTCATGGTTTTTACAAATAAATAGAGCTTACCTTGACTGTAATAGTGTAGGTTTGATATTATGCGATAGATTAGAGTCACTGCTTTTGTGCAAATAGCTAGAGTTTACTTTCCTGTCATTTATCTTTTGCAAAATAAATTAGGATTTCTTATCCAGCCTATCTTTCCAGACAGATAGATTAGTCTTTATTTGATGCACTAGGACAAGTAATTCTTCAATTGAATATTTTCTTACAAAATTAATTTTATTAGTTTTCCTTCTTCAGAATTTTGCAAAATGGTCTATGCACAATTCAATTCAACCCATTGCTTCGAAGCAACTTAGGTAGAATCTTCCTTATTGTGCATATAATATTTTCACCTCTTAAGTTTGTACAGAATATGGATTGATAAATTAAAGCTGGAAGCCCCAAGAGTTGTAGCATTTTTGTTGTAATATGAGGACTCATTGCCTTTTGGTGTCGTTTCCAGGGAGATGTTAAAGTATGTATTGTTTTCCACTGTAAAATGTCTTTATTTTCCATTCCATTTCTTGAAAAACAACAAGTTTTTTGCATCAGTATTTTTTGTTATAGAAATAATCTAAAGAAAGAAAGAAAAGCATGTATTTCATGCCTCGTAGAGCTAGGGAAAACTCAGGGAAATTTTTTTCCTAAAACCCCCACCTCTACAACCAATCACCCTTCACTTTTTGGTGCCTTTGGACCTCCTCCTCTAACCACAAAGGATTTGGAGAACCTTTTGGGTGAAAAACCAGAGATTTTTGAGGATCTCATATGGGAAGAAGAACCTCCATCACCCATTGAAGGAATGGAAAAAAAAAGGAGCCTAATTTCTTTCCAATTAGGGATACAAATGGGGAGGCTGGAATGAAGAACATTAGCCCCACTACCCTTCCACATTTTCATGGTTTGAATTCTAAAGACCATAATACCTTCATATTTGAATTTTTTGTTGTATGTAGGACATATGATTACACCTATGATGAGCATAAATCTAAAATGTTTCCTTCCACCTCGAGGATGCATCCCTGTGCTGGTTCATGAGTTTGAAGGAAGTAACATCACTACTTGAGATCAAATATAGCAAGAATTCAACCTAAAATAAAAATATTATTATAGAGCAAGGGACACAAAAGAATACATATTCAAGATGACTCAAGGGCCAGATGAGTCCCTAGAGGACTTTGACGAAATATTTTTGTCGAGTTATAAGAGGGCTAATTACACCCTTGATCCAGAGTGTTGAAAATAGCAACAAGAAATGTTAAAAATAGAAGTGCTAAAAATAGCACTGCTATAAATAGCAGTTTGGGTATCAGTGCTGGATTGAGCAACATGGAATGAAAAATGGAAGTGCTAAAATTAGAATTGTTATTCTTAGTAGTTCAAGATGGATTCCTATTTTAGTCAATCCCTGGACTAAAAATAGGAAGTAAAATTCGAATTTGAACTTAACAGCTATTTGAAAAGAAATGAATTAATTCACCATGATTTAATTAGTTGTGAAAAATCAAACATGAAGTCTATGTGAGGACATGCAACGGTTTCTCTATTAATTGAGGAATTTATCCATTAGTTAAAGAGATAAGGATGAGTTCTAATTTGAGTTGTAATTAGTTGGCTTAATTGTGTCAAGTCTAGTTAGAATGATTTAAACCATTTGTTTAAATTAATGTGAGTTCAGTTAGTTAATGCATGCTTGCATATAACTGTTGCACTTTAGATAACTGAATATTCTCTCATGAATAACTCATGCATGTCAGTTCAGACAGAGACCCAGTTGAGATCAAAGGAGGGACAATGTACTATCAGTCGGATGGATTTTTCCTATATAGGAATCTCATCCATGTAGAAGGAATCATCTCCTTCAGGTTTGTGCAGTTATTTCAGAGGTCAGAGCACTGTGTGAGGGATTATTACACACAAGTGGTAGCTTGAGGACTGAGGAGAAACTGCGCAAGGAAATAGGAGGCTTGGAGGGTAGAAGAGAAGGTTTGTGATAAGCCTTTGATTGTTTATGAGAAGCAGAGGTATTACAGAGAGAGAATGATAGCTTTTGAGTTGATTCTTTTTGTAATACTGGCTATATTTCCACTTGCATGATAATATAGAGTTGGGGTTTTAGGCTGAGGCTTTCCCCTGGTTATATCTTCTGTGTTATGTGTGATTGGTTTCTCCATATCAGTTATATGTGTTCTTATTGATGTTGCTCATGTTCGATTAAGCTTCCACAAAGTGTTGTAGAAGTAGATCTTGTATTGTGTTTTAGTATATTGTATAATCTATTGATCTACAGTGGGAATTTCCTCTAGTATCAGAGATAGTTTATTTGTAGAAAATTTCTACATGGTATCGGAGCAAAGGTGATCAAAGCAGGGAACAATATACTAGAGGAGATTCCAAAGTTTTGAGTTTTGGGCCGCGAGTTTTCAGAGCAAATCTGAAAATTTTTGTGCAAAATTTTTAGAAACAAATAGCAGATCTGGATTCCTTGTAGAAAAATACCCAAATTCAAAAAAAAATTGGTTGAATCGGAGTTCGGATGAGGGAGATATCGCTGATTTAAAATTAGCTCTTTTTCTAGAAAATTTTGTGACGGCGAGAAAGGTGAAACATATTGGTGTGCTAGCCAAGAACCTGTATGCTCTTGAGGTTCAAGATGCATGTAAAGCCTTGAGGAGCAAGGCAAAGGTTAGATACTTGGTGGTTGAGAGGGAGAGTACATTACCTCTCAACATGCAACGCCAGAAGAAGTGTTAGACAATTGTGGAGGAGCCACAATTGGTGAAGCAACTTTAGGAGGTTGTCGAGTAGCCACAACTAGAGAAGCCAAGATCACATGCATCCATACCTCCAGGTAGGAGGTGGGGTGATGTGGAGTGATAGTCCCAAGAAGGTTGGAATAGGGGCAGGATCATTGAGGTACCCAACCTCTTTGATTAGACCTTGCTACGGGAGCCTCTAAGAGGAGTAGCAGGACTAGATGATTGGGTAGAGACAGATGCAGATGGAGCGGCAGAGAGAGCTATAGTGCAGGAGTCCCAATACAGTGTAGAGCTAGAAGGTTGTAACAATGCGAGAGGCCCAGGAGTGTTGCACCAGTGCAGGATGGCACAAAGAGGTGTGCAATGGTGCGAGATGCATGGAGTTTTGCAACAACCTAGAGGTCAGAGAGGGAGCACTTGTCAGCAGCAGGTAGAGCTTCAGCATCAGAGTATGTTTCTAGCCCAACAGAGAGGTCAGTTGAGAGTTTTTTTTTTTATTCTGAGAGTTGCTGGAGCAACCATGCTTGGTAGAAGTGTTGCATGCAGAATATTCTAGAGGTACAGGATCAGGTTCGAGTTGAAGCCTTTCTTACTGAGAGGGAGTGTTGAAAATAGCAACAAGAAATGCTAAAAATAGCACTACTATAAATAGTAGTTTGGGTATCAGTGCTGGATTGAGCAACAGGGAATGAAAAATGGAAGTGCTAAAAATAGAATTTCTATTTTTAGAAATTTAGGATGGATTCCTATTTTAGTCAGTCCCTGGACTAAAAATAGGAAGTAAAATTCGAATTTGAACTTAACAGTTGTTTGAAAATAAATTAATTAATTCACCATGAGCTAATTAGTTGTGAAAAAACAAACATGAAGTCAATGTGAGGAGATGCAATGGTTTCTCTATTAATTAAGGAATTTTTCCATCAATTAAAGAGATAAGGATGAGTTCTAATTTGAGTTGTAATTAGTTGGCTTAGTTAACTGAGTCAAGTCCAGTTAGATTTATTTAAACCGTTTGTTTAAATTAATGTGAGTTCAGTTAGTTAATGCATGCTTGCATATAACTGTTGCACTTCAGATAACTGAATATTCTCTCATGAATAAGTCATGAATGTCAGTTCATATAGAGACCCCGTTGAGATCAGAGGAGGGACAGTGTACTATCAGTTGGATGGATTTTTCCTATATAGGAAACTCATCCATGTAGAAGGAAACATCTCCTTCAGGTTTGTGCAGTTATTTCAGAGGTCAGAGCAGCGTGTGAGGGATTATTACACATAGGTGGAAGCTTGAGGACCGAGGAGAAAATTCGCAAGGAAATAGGAGGCTTGGAGGGCAGAGAGAAGCCTTTGATTGTCTATGAGCAGCAGAGGTATTGCAGAGAGAGCAGGATAGCTTTTGAGTTGATTCCTTTTGTAATACTGGCTATATTTCCACTTGTATGATAATACAAAGTTGGGGTTTTAGGCTGAGGCTTTCCCCTAGTTATATATCATGTGTTACGTGTGATTGATTTCTCCATATCAGTTATATGTGTTCTTATTAATGTTGCTTATGTTCGATTAAGCTTCCGCTAAATTGGTTGTAGAAGTAGATCAAGTATTTTGCTTTAGTCTATTGCATTATCAGGTGATCTAGAGGTGGGAATTTGTACACAGAATCAATAAAGATGGTATTACTCTGAGGGGTTACAGAAGAGTTGATGGAGACCCTCAACATTATATCTAATGGAGATATTTACAATGTTCAAAAACCACTCTAGGGTTGCAAGGAAAAGAGGTAGATCCAAGTAAGGTTTGGTAAGCTCCTCACCTTCTACCTTCTCCATCAAAAATGAAATGAGAAGCATATTAGAGGATTTTGAAAGAAAAATGTTACGTATTTTTTCCTTATAGATGGACACCATGTAGATCAAGAAGAAACAAGAAGAGGAATAAATCTCATTAGCCATATTTTTCCTTAGATGCACCAAGAGGCACCCTAGAAATTATTTTTCTTTGAATGTAATAAAATTTTCTCAGTGTGTGAGGAAAATCATGCAATTGATGAATGTCTATATCCTCCAGTACTAAAATTAATGCATGAAGGAGAAGATGGAGGCATGGGGAAACTTTGATTTTTTCAACCAAAGGAGACCACACAACCCTAGTCCATATCAAAAAAGTATGTAAGGTATACATTATCCTCCTTCTTTCAATTCAAGTCATAATGTGCCCTTTTAGTCTTGGTATCCTCCAAACAACTCACCATGGTCCATGCCTTCACCTTGGTCCTATCCTCCTCCTCAACTTGTCATTCCACCTTTCCAACATCCACAATGCAGTAATTCCTTACGAGGATGGAGGCCCAAAGTAGCCAAACCACCCACCTTAATGCCTCCTCCTTAACCATATCTACCAGAAAAAATCCACCTAAGCAACCCCAAATGCCTACTCAACATAATCCAAACCCAAACAAAAAGCATGTCCAACAATTCTACAATGGAGAAATTTTCTATCCTACCTATGTTGTAGAAATCTAGGAGATCAACCTCAAGTCTAAGAAGGTACTTCCTAATTCTCACCTAACTTATCCAATATAATATCCTAAAGAAGAGAAGGAAGAAATTACTCCTTAATCCAATCCATGTCCCTATCCTGAAAGATTGTTCCATCCCAAATCACACACCCCAGAAGTGGTTGAACTTCTTGGAGAATTGAAAAACATGTGTGTTAAAATCCCTCTCCTACAAACCATCAAATATGTTCCCATATATAATAAATTCATCAAGGAAGAGTGACTTAAGAGGCTAGGAAGGAAGAGGAGAGATTCCCTCAATATGAATGTTGTTAGGAAATTTGTTGATCTAATGCTTGGGAAGATCATCTCCCCAAAGTATTTGGATCCTAGTATCCTCGTAGCGGATGTACATATTAAAGACATTGTAGTCCCCAACACACTCATTGATCTAGGGGTTACAATCAATGTCATGACTAGGGAAACAATTCTTAAGCTCAACCTCCAGGGAGCCCTCAGGAAAACCATGACTTTGTTGTAACTTGTAGAAAGATCCATAGTAGCACCTGAGGGTGTCATTGAGGATTTTATGGTTTCCATTAATTCCTAGGAGTACCCCACCAACATCTTTGTACTCCAAACTAAGACTAAGTTTAATGGGTATCCTATCGTCTTAGGGATACCTTGGTAAGCTATTGTTTATGCTTATATCAATTGTAGAGTTCGAAACATGATAATCAAGAATGGGAAGCTCAAAAAATAGCTTGTATTATACCCCCCCTACTCATCCCTTTGTTAAGCATGATTTTACTATGTGGGTAGAGGAGGAAGAAGAGGAATAATTCTATCAATAATCCCCCTACCCAATTTGTACACTAGAAGCCATTGTTGGAAGTAGGCAACTAGATGGATATAATCTTATTGATAATTTTCTGCAAAACAAACATCATGCCACCATGCAAATTGATGAACTATAAGAGGATCCTTTAGGGAAGCCTGAAAGCAATCCATGGGAAAAAATACTCATTGTTGATTCTAATCAGGACACTACAAAAATTGTGGAAATCATGCCATCTAGAACTTTGAAAATTAGTCCTTCCCTTTGCTGCAAGGGTTTTTGTATGCTCCATTCTTAGATTTCAATTAACTTGAAACATAACATGATTTATGTGTATATTAAATATTTTTATTAAAAATGAATGAATGCATGTCTTTACATGGCCATGGCGATTCTCCTTATATAGGAGTTGACTCGCCATGCCAACATAGGGAGGCATATCTTTTGACTAATGCCTCTTCAAACTTAATTAAGTAGCTTAGTGTTAATATGTGTCTAAGATATTAATTTATTAATATTTTAAAACTTTAATTATTTAATTTAACCCTATACATAATTCATAACATTGCCTCTCCCTTAAAATTGCTTTGTCCTCAAAGCATAGGTAGGTTTGGGTGTTGCTCAAGAAAGTGTTCTCACTCTCAAGATGAGTATTGTTCCGTTAATTTATTCCATTGACAAGGTACTCCTTAATCTTCTTCGACCATAATTCCTTTTCTCAGGTAACGAGTATACATTCAGGTTCTAGGATGATTCCTCCTTCTTCATCAGTCTTTGGTATTTCTATTTGAGTTATTTGATTTTTCCCTAGTACTCTCTTGATACTTGATACATGAAAGGTGTTATGGATTTGACAGTTGTCGGGTAACTTTAGTCCATAAGCCACAATACTTTTTTATTATTATTATTTTATATGGACCATAATATTTAGGTGATAACTTATTCTTTCCTTGTTGTTTTAATGACAATTTCTTATAGGGTTGAATTCTAGCAAAGACCCAACATCCTTCTTCAAACTCTCTTTAAGTGCCATGGTTAGATTTTATTTTAATAGATTAATGATTCTTTGGTTTTCTTCTACATGGCTTTTGACTGCTAGAACCCTAGAGTCAGGTAGTGCAAATTCTTTCCATCTGGGTGGCTCATAACCATAGAGAGCTTGGAAAGGTGTCATTTTAGTCAACGTATGGTAGGTGGTGTTATACCACCATTCCGCCAGGTGTAGCCACTGATTCCATTTATTTTGTTTGTTAGTGATGAAGCAACGAAGATATGTTTCTAAGCATTTATTTATGACCTTAGTTTGACCATCTGTCTAAGGATGATAACTTGAACTCATGGTGAGAGATATTCCTACTTGGTGGCAGAATTCCTTCCAAAAATTACCTATGAACCTTGCGTATCTATCACTTACTATGACTTTGGGAAACCCATGAATTTTGTAGATGTTTTTATAAAGCATATCCGCAATTTTCTTAGTTGTGTCAGTTTTTTTTACGGCCATAAAATGGGCATATTTAGTGAGTTTGTCGACTACAATAAATATCTTGTCCTTACTGTCATATGCAGGTAGTCCTTCTATGACGTCCATCAAAATCTACTCCCATTTTTTATTTGAGATGTGTAGTGGGTCTAGTAACCCAAGGGTTGGGATATTCTCACTCTTATTCCTTTGACAAACATCACATTCCACAACATATTTTTGGATTTCCTTTCTCATACCCTTCCAATAGAATGATTGTCATGTGTTGTAGTAAGTTTTGAAAAAACTGACATGTCTGGCTGCAGGAGAACGATGTGATTCCTTTAGAACTTTCATCTTAAAGTTGGATATCGGTGTTAGGTAAATTATTCCTTTGTACCATATTATGTCATTCTTCCACTCAAAGTTGGTATATTGATGGATATTTTCAATCATAGAATTACAATATTCACCTTTGGCATATCCATATCTTATTTCGTCTAGCCATTCTGGAATTACCACCATGGTGGCGCATGTTGTGTTGTCTTCATCCATATGGGAGAGTGCATCAACTACAACATTTTCCTTCCCTTTCTTGTGTAATATCTCTAGGTCGAAGGCTGATAACTTCTCCATCCACTTCTATTATTCCGTTGACAACAACTTTTGTTGAAGTAATAATTGTAGACTATTGTGATCAGTTCAGATTGAAAATTTACTTCCAAGCAAGTATTGGCGCCATTTTGTTAAAGCATGTATGATGGCGAGCATCTCTTTTTGGCATGTTGATTTCAAGCATTATTGTTTATTAAGTTTCCTACTCTCAAACGCTATATTGTGGTTGTCCTACATTAATATGGCTCCAATTCCAAATCCCAAATCATCACATTCGAATACAAATGGTTTGGAGAAGTCATGGGTTGCTAGTACTGGTGTGGTTGACATTACTTCCTTTAGGTTCTTGAAACACTTTTGTGCTTGGAAATTCCACTGAAAAGCATTCTTCTTTAACAAATTGGTCACGGGCATTGTCAAATGTGCATAGTTTTTTTTATAAATCTTCTGTAATATCCAATTAGTCCTAGAAATCCTCTTATCTTCAATACGTTCTTGGGTTTGTGCCATTCTATGATTTCTTTAAATTTTTTGGGCTCCACTTTGACTCCCTTTCTGGATATAATGTATCCGAGGTATTAAAATTATTTTTTCCCAAAGGTACATTTCGATAACTTGGCATAGAATTGATTCTTCTCTAATACAGATAGTATTGCTTCCAGATTCTTGAGGTGTTGCTTCCATGTCTTACTCTAAACAAGGATATTGTCAAAAAATACTAACATGAACTTCCACAAGTATGGATGGAAGAGTTCATTCATGGTAGCTTTGAATGTGGCTGGCACGTATATTAATCCAAAAGGCATAATCTTGAATTCATAGTTCCCTTTGTGAATTTTGAATGTTGTATTTTCGATGTCTTCTTGTCTTACTTGTATTTTGTAGTACCCTAATCTTAGATCTAATTTTGAGAAATATTATGCGCCATGTAGTTCATCTAGAATTTCATCAATGAACGGAATCAGAAAATTATGTTTGATAGTGATTTTGTTTAACCCTCTATATTCTATGCATAATCGGAAGGACCCATATTTCTTTCTGACCAATACTACGGGTGCAGCATATGGACTTCCACTTTTCATAATGATCCCATGCTTCAACAGCTCTCGTATCAATCCTTCTATTTATGTTTTGTGATTATGGGGATAACAATATTGTTTAACATTTACTGTTGTCGAGTCTGGTTTGACTTCAATGATGTGTTCAATTTGTCTTTTAGGGGGTAATTTCATTGGTAGATCTTGAAAAACTTTCTCATATTTCTGGATCAATGATGAAATTTCTAATCATTGGTGATTCCCTTCTATTGATAATAACTCCAATTGTTGATATTGTGCAACAAATGTTGTGGCTCCCTTGAAAATACGTTTTTTCATCTGTTGAGAAGATATGACTTAAGTGGGTGGATCTTGGAACCCACATAGAATATACTTCCTTCCATCCCATTTGAATTTAATGAACTGCTTTTGGTGATTAGTTGAATATGTGCCTATTGTTTTTCATCCATCCGGGCTACAATATTTTCAGGAGTACTAAATCAAATGTACAATGGCCTTACATTCATGGTCATCCATTCATGGGTCTATATCTGTAGACAACTATATTTGTACATGTAATGAAATTTGATAAGCTAAGCATGGGTATGCCTTCCCTCAACAAGTTCATGAGGAAAAATCAAATTATCATGATATATGTATTGTAATTGATGCAAGTCACCTTCCGCTTCAAAACCTCCTCTCCACATGATAAATCATTTCACTCGACATACATATTTACAACTTCATGCTTTAGGGGGCAACTGTTACAAATCCATTTGGGTGCATCAACCCCAACTTACAGATCAATACTATTAGGGCCCATCAAACCCTAATTCAATTGTTACATGCTCTAAAGAAGTCAACCATTAGAATGCCTAGCTTCCCAAGAAGTTCCATGACTGAAATCATCCAGAAACTGCCTCTAAGAATATCAATGCAGGGAAGCCTTCATTAGGGTGCGCTGTAATGTAGCCAATACACTGTCAGTGTGCATTGCAGTGCACTTGGTCTCTCTTTGGCCTGCGTTGGGTGAATTTGAGCAAATTTCCATGAGGGTTTGAAAGATTCCTTATGCATTGGATGCCTCTAGAAGTTTCTCAAGGCTATCCACTCCTTTGGGTTCGTATTTGGATGAGGGAGTGAGTTAAGGAACATCAATCCCTTTATCCCTTCCTCCATGGAACTAAATTCTAATTTTGGGAGGGTATTCATTATCACCATTTATGGCATAACTTCCTTCATTCACCTATAAAAAGACCACTCATCTAAGTGATCAGGGGCTGGAAATCATTGAATTATAGGGAGATGTTGTTAGTATGAGACTTGAGTTGATTTCAAATATTGTAATGATGTCAAATGTGTTGCTTGTTATGAGGAGAGGATGGGATTGAGCTGGAGGAGTGATGTTGAATCAAGCAAATTGGGTTGTAACTCTTCCTTTTACCAATAAAGTGTTCAAAGCTTTTTCCATATGCTTTTATTGTCCATTGATGCTTTCATATGTGTATGATGTACTTGATTCCAAGCTATGTCTAATCATTAGATCATTATCATATGATTTGATCGGTTTTTGTTTTCTGTCTGTGTGCAAGTACTCTTCAAGCGGATTAAGTACGAAAAGGAGTGACAGAAATGGTCAAGGGAGATAAGGAGTAAGTGAAAGCTTCAGGTAGGCTTCTTTACCTCTTATTTAATCTATTGGTCATAGAAAAAGTAGAGAATGTTTTTCACTATTGTTCTAGGCTTAGCTACTAGTCTAGGGGTTTAAGCATTTATCCGTAGACACTAAAATTTCCCAAAACAGAGTGGTGGGTTTTTAAAAAAAGGCATCCATCTTATTTACCCATACTATGGTGCCTTTATGGTCCTTACCATCATACTTAGGTAATTCATTTTTTATTTTAATATGGTTCCTTTTGGAAGACCTAGTATAATACTGACTTCTTTAGAAGTGTAGTTGTGATATTCTCGGCTACTTGTGCCTCAAAAATCTAGGGTTTGGATAATTTTCATGTTTTGGGGTTCGGGGACTTTGCATGGATGAGGCTGGATTGGATCCTCTATTAGACTAGCTTAACATGTTTTTTATGGCTTGGATATTTTGTACCATGTTGTTTTGAGTCTTCCCAAAATCATCTTGTTTCCTTTTAACATCGTTAAGGAATTTTTGCATCCTCTCGAGTTCTTCTTGAATTTTTTTTAACTATCATCATTACTATTGCTTCTCATTTTGTTCTTTTTC
>APFE030713330.1:137523-183311 GCA_000404065.3 Pinus taeda
ATTTAATCTAATTTATAAAATTAATTTAATTATTTTATTACCCCAACTAGTCATATCATAGGCTACGAGTAATATTATGTGGGAGTGAACTGTCACGGTGGAGTGACGTAGCCATTGACCTTTTGTGTTAACCGAGTGACGAAGAAATGTGAGTGGAGAATGGAGTGGTGCCACAACACTTGATGGATACTGGAGCATTGTCACCATGTGGGCCAACAAGGATTATGCTAGTGAGTTGACTGTTGCAGATGTACAATGAGCAGTGTTGTCAATGATGGCAAGAAGAATGGCAGATGGATCTGGAATAGTGTCGGGGTTGCTGCACGGTGGGGGGTTATTACATGGTGGACGTGGAGGATGGTTGCAGGGTGGATGCGGCTCGAATAGGAGAGGAAGACCAATGACTACAACATAGGTGAGAAGCGGGGATAGATGAGCAATGTGGGGAGAAACAGTTAAAGAGGACATGGTGTCGAATGCAGGGGAGAAGAAAGTGAAGGTGGAGAGCTGGCAAGGTCGTCGCCTTGCGGGGAGCATGGTTGCTACCAGAGAATTGTGGCTTTGATACCACTGTTTCAAGGATTTTTGTACGCTCTGTACTTAGATTTCAATTAACTTGAAAAATAATATGATTTATGTCTATATTAAATATTTTTATTAAAAATGAATGAATGAATGCCTTTACATGGCCATGGCAGTTCTCCTTATATAGGAGTTGACTGGCCATGCCAACGCAGAGAGGTACGTCTTTTGACTAATGCCTCTTCAAACTTAATTAAGTAGTTTAGTGTTAATCTTTGTCTAAGATATTAATTTATTAATATTTTAATACTTAAATTATTTAATTTAACCCTATATATATATTTAATTCATAACACCCTTTTAGCAGAACAAGAGGAAGAATTACTCACTGTCTTAAGGCAATACCTTGATGCCTTCACTTGGGATTACAAAGAAATGATAGGGGCCTATCCCACAGTGTTTACACATCACATATACATAAAAGAAGGCCACAAACCTATTCTCCAACCCCAGAGAAGGATGAACCCTATAGTTAAGGGCATAGTAGGAGAATAATTGCAAAAGTTGTTGAATGCAGGATTTGTTTATTCCATTTCAGATAGTGAATGGGTATTACTTGTTATTGTTCCCAAAAACAATGGGAAATGAAGATTTTTTCGTTTATTATGGGGAACTCAATAAGGCTACCAAGATGGTCATTTTCCCTTACCTTTTATTGATCAAGTTTTGGATGGTCTTGTAGGGAAAGAGCTATTTTCATTCCTTGATGGTTTCAGTAGGTACAATCAGATCCAAACCAGTCCTGAAGGCTAGGATAATACCACCTTCACATTTCCATGGGGGAATGTTTCCTATAGGGTCCTTCCTCTTGGCTTGTGACGTAATTCCCTTTCTACCTTCTAGAAAGAAGTATTGAGAAATATTTCTAATGTTATTCGAGACTTGGTTGAAATTTATATGTATGACTTCACTCCTTATGGAGATGCATTCAAGGAAGCCCTCTCTAACTTGTGTAAAGTTTTGAAAAGATGCATTGAAATGAATCTCTCTTTAAGTCCATAAAAATGTGAATTTTTTATGGATGCGGGGATTATTCCACGATTGTTCTAGGCCACTTCCTCTCTAAGGAAGGGATTCAAGTTGACCCTAAAACTATTGTCATTATCAAAAGAGTCCTTGTTCCTCCTAAACAAAGGGATGTTAGGAGCTTCCTAGGATTAGCTGGATATTATAGGATATTTATCAAGGATTTTCATAAAATGACCTCACCTTTGTTTGTTTGCTAATAAAATATTCAAATTGTTGTTGGACATACTAGTCTCAAGAAGCATTTGAAGAGCTTAAGGAGAAGTTGACCACTGCAGTAGTTCTCAGGCGCCCAAATTAGGCCTTTCCTTTTCATATTCACACAGATGCATTCGACAAAGTTGTAGGGTAAGCCTTGGGACAGATAGAAGGTAAGTTGCCTTATGCTATCTATTTCAACAATAATAATTTATCCAAGGTTGAACTCAATTATACAATTACTGAGAAAGAGCTCTTGTCTATTGTAAATTCCTTGAATAAGTTTAGATATTACATTACAAGGTATTGTTGACACAAACATTGTGCACCCTAGTCCACAAGGGAGAAATGACCCAAACCAGAGCTCTATAATAGCCCTAGTTATTGGATGTGGTCTTCCTCGATGGGTTTTAAGGCTCCATTATCTTTTTTCCTCTTCATCTCACAAAAGGAAAATAAAACGGAATCCTATAATTATCCTAAATGAAATGATATATATACAATGTGGAATGAAACTACTATTTAATCTATACAAATGTACATATGTACAAATGGAAAGATGACTACCAAAAACTGATGTAACTGGCGTTGTGTATACAATATGGAGAATGAATGGAAATTCTAACTAAGATGAAATTAACAAAAGGAAAAGAAAATCCTAATCTATCTTGATTGAGAAAGATGCAAATATTATCCCAATCAAGGGTAGTGTTGAGGTGTGAACTAGCGTGAACTTAAGATTAAAATAAGTCAATGAATCATAGAATTAATTCTTTATATTTGCTGGAAGTTGAAGTTCATATTTCAAATGAGATTGGCCCTTGAACTAAAATATTATGTCATATTTATCGGGACAATCCAAATAAATTGACAAAAGAAAGCCAGCCAATATTCCAATAAGTTGATAAATAATTGTTATCTTAAGAAATAAGAGCCTATTAAAATGTTGAAAATGCAAAAAGAAAACCATGATTTAATTTCCCCTTGAATTAAATTAGAAGAAAAAATGTAATTCCACATCACAAGACAACTTGTACGAGTTAAATAAGTTAATTTTACTTAGTTGGTTTAGTTAATTTGAGTTGAGGGTCTAACATGTGTCATGTAGAGTGTCTCCTACTTTATAGGAGCCCTGATTGAGTTTATTTTGAGTTGTAATTAATTAATTCAGTTTAACTAAGTTAAAGCCACTTACACTAGTTCCAACTAATGGAGAAACTAGTAGCAGGTCTAACAGTGGGGTGTTTCTTCATGTGTTCAACCAGATAACTAGTAATTCCGCCATAAATAACTCATGCATGTGTGATTTGAGAGTTACCCAGTTGAAATTGGAGTTCAGTTGTATAATCATCCAAATTATGCAGGTGGTTCATGTAGTCAAAGGAAGGCCTATAATGGATTGTGCAATTCCAATTGAGGAATTTCCCTAGTTAGTAGGGGCAAATTCCAAAGGAAACAATGCAACGAAATAGGGACTTGGGCAATCAGAAAATTGGTTAAGTATTGGCCAAGGCTTGTCTAGGAAGCTGAGAGACATATATAGATAGTGCAAAGATTGCTCAGGCTTGCGCAAAGCATTGTAATCTTCTCATATTTTCTTACTAATGCAATATACAGATAGCATGGGTTTTTAGCTATGGTTTCCCTAGGGAATCATTGTGTAATGTGTTGATTGAATTCTTTCTCTTGTATGATTTGTGAGTTCTAGATCGATTAATTGTTTCTGCTGATGAGTAGAAGAGATTCAAGTCTTTTGTTTTAGCAAATTACATAAGCAGTTTGAATCTACAAGGAATTTCTACATCAAATGAAACTAAAAGATTCATTTCTCCTCTGCTTAACCCGCAAGATAACTTAAATATTTATAAAATAGGCATGAGCTATCAAATTAATGATAATACATGACACGAAAGATCATACTCATAAACAGAAAGAAAAATGAGTAAAACCTTAAACTCAATCTTTACAAAAATAAAGCAATAATACTCCAATCATGCATGAGATTAAATGTTATCCATTTGTTGATTCAATTGGGAATAATATATTTGAAATATAGAGAAAATTTAAAACAATGTTACCTTCTCCATCTTTCATGAGTTTCTACTCTTCTCCTAAAGGCTGTAGAAATAGCCTCAAACTTAACAAAATTATAACTACCCTATATTTTGCAATCCTAAGTCTGGGATCCCCGCTTCTTTACAAAGTAATTAGCATCCTTTTATATACATAGTTTTATATTTGAGTTACAAATTGATATTCTATGATAATTATAGAGATCATGAATTTGACTCTTATTCCCTCTAAAATTAACTATGAATCCATGCATCATTTTGAAAATAATTGGGTCAAACTTGCTTTCCTATCTGGGGTTTGGAAATCTAGTTCAAATGATTAAGAGATTTTGTTTGTCGCCCTGCTACATATTATGATAATTAGTTGCATGTGCTTAGGTCTAACCCTATGAAGAATACTATCCAAATTTAACATTACAATCACAACAGTTAATGACAAGAGTACTACAGAATATTGGATTTTATAGTTACTATAATTTAAATAAATTAAAATAGTAAATGGTATAGATCTTACCTCTCCAAAGATAACTCAAATCTTAGATGTATAGCAGAAAAAAATCACCTACAGGTATTGTTCGTAGGAATAAATTAAAATAGTAAATGGTATAGATCTTACGTCTTCAAAGATACCTCAAATCTTAGATGCATAGCCCTGCAGGTATTGTTCTTTGGACTATTTCCAATCTCTGCAGATTGATTCCACTTAATAAGGACTAGTTGCTATGTCAGTGATTGAATAGCTTCTAACAAAATTGATCTCTGAAAACACCTACATTAAACATAAATATTGAGTGCAACCAGACATAGTCAAAAACTCAAGTGGTGAGGTGGTAAAGCAAATTTTCTGGCCATTGTGAATCTCTTCGTGCTCCACTGTGACTTGGAGGGGCTTCTCATTTACTATGATATTCTCTATAATTTGAACTGCACAACCAAAATATATTCTCTATATTTGGGCTTCTCATTTGCTATGATATTCTCTATCATTTTCTCTGCGCAACCAAAATAAACCATTACAAAGATAATCCATAATGGTTGATTGCTCCGCCATCAAAGGAAACCCCCAACAAGATAATTCATGATATTTTATCAAACAAGATATAGCATTTTCTGTTTGCGTAGACAAAAGTGGAAAACATACACAATATTCACAAAGGATTATGTATGCATTTATTTTGAACCATAGTTCATGCATAAATATTACATGGTAGCATGTTAAAAATATTTGTTGTTTTGATTGCTCCTTGGTTCTTTTTATTGTTTATATCGATTCAAAATCCCAGGATATACGTAAATGTGTGCATCTATGAATAATGTCGTATTGTCGTCCTTATGAAGAATGGTCATATAACGTAATCAGGGTTTCTCTCGTTTCTCTTTTCATTGTTTTGCTTTGGTGTTCATATAATGACGTGTGTAATGCATACACAAACCTTTGTGCCTTATTTTTTACATATGCTATAATATAACATTCACATAATGTTTTTTTTGTTTTTTTAAGTTAATACATGGATATATTTTTTAAGTTAATACATAGATATATTAAACATAGTTTTTAACATATATATAATGTATATATAGTATGTACACATTTTCGTTTTATACTACTTATTTTTACATTATTATATCCACATTTTACAAATATAACTTCTTTTATATATATGAAATTTTATTCATATTTGTATATATAGAGATATATTTCATAACTACATTTATATATACAATGAACCTAAGTGTAGGGTACACACAATCATGTTTTTAAAATGAAAAGAGAATAAAAAAAAGAAATAAAATGCCAAAACTAAATAGATTATGAACTATTAGAGTGACAAAAACAATCAAGGCATTTTGAATTGACGTGCTATAATCATTTAAGATCAAGCATACAAATTAATAACCACAAAGAATCAAAATAAAGGATGTGTCCACATCATCAATGCTAAACTCTAGAGGATGTAAAAACCAAATAAGTAGATAAAATAATTCATCAACCAATCAAGTGCGAGGAAAGGGGAATTTTCTAAAATTTAAAGTGGGGGGGCCTTCATTTTGACCAAAAATGTAGGGGAATTGTTGGTGGGGCAACGAATGACAACATACTAGGAAAAACCAATTATCCCTAGATGAGTGATTTGAAACATATAAAATTGTGGAATAAATATAAGATGGCGTGAGATACTACACTAAAGCAACTAAAAAATTTCACCTTTGATTTGTGTCATTAACAACTGAAAATTTTCATGCCCAAATCATTTCCACCATAATTCAAAAACAAGATAAATATGAACCCATAAACATAATCGATAAACTTTATTGATAATGAGTTTAGGGAAAGACAAGGCAACCATGTAAGTCATAGTTGTTAGATTAACTTCAATACCATGGGCATGGCCATTGCTATCAGTAGGCGTCTATAGGATCGAAAAGAATGCATTTCAATGCAATGATATGTCTTTATCCCATCTATTAGATATAGAAAAATGTTTACTTCACTCATGAGTTTTTGATCTGAATTTGAAACTACTTGAAAAAGGTTTGCAAGGTATTCAATTCAGTAGTAAACATGTTTAAAAGATGCCCATGTCTTGCAGTAAAGAAACAAATGAAATTTTCAGCTGTTCATGATCCATTCAAGCATAACAGAATTATTTACTTTTACTGTTTAACATATTAAAACAAATTTTTTCTACAAAATAAATCAACCACAGATACCAAAGAAGTTGATGAAGCAGTTCACCCCTCCTCGGCTATGTCTGCTGGGTCCAACGCTCCCAAATGGACCTGTCCTTGTTTTTATTAAATGCTAAAAATGAATTTACAGCTGAATAGAAGTCTCTACAGGTGAAATAGACTGTAAAATCAGATTCATAACACATGAATCCTTCAGGATTGACTTCTGGTTCACCTCCAATGGATACCTGCAACCTGATACAGTTCTCACAATACTGGGCCCTAGTGGCTCCTAGAACTTCCATGGCTCCAAAACCTCTCCAAATTACCTCTGATGGCTAAAAGACATGTGCCAATGGCTTCAGAACATCCAAAATACACAAAATCAAAAAAAAAAAATCGTCCAAAACCACCTTTCCTAGCCAAAGTTATGGCCATTTAATGATTCCCTCCATTTTAGCCTAAAAGAACTCCACCTAACTATAGTTGGGACCAGTTAGCTCCGCCAAATCTAGGGCATCTGCCAAATTTGTCGCCACCGCCAAAAAATCCGCCAACTGAACTGCAGTTAATAAATGTGCATGTGACCACAACTAACTCGGCGGTTTACCTCGGATTTCGTGCCCGGTGGTTAGGGGTTTGGCCCGTAGTTCAAGGGGCTTCGTCATATGGCAAGGGGGTTGGCCCCCTTATCTTCCCACCTAAACCAATTTCAAACTTCAAATATGAAATGTTCCCGTTAATTTTCAACATCCGTTGTTCTAGCGCATTGGTAAACTGTTGACTTTGTAGGAGGTAGGTCAGGGGTTCAATCCACAACCCCACCAAAATTTTACATATGCGCCCCCACTGTGCTGACATCACCTGAGCCACGTGGCGGCCTCTGGGATTGCCACGTGGCAGTTTCTGATTGGCCTACCCAAAAGAATATTCCATGGAATATTCCCAAGAATATTCTGTGGAATATTCTTTTTAATTTTTTTTTTTAAATTCAAAAATTAAGGGTTATTGGACGATTTTGTTTTTGACGTAACTTTCACATACGGAAACCATCTTTTGAACCGTTTGTGGCGCCAGAATTGGGAGGACGAGATCTATGAGGTCGTTCAAGTTCGAACTAGTTCTGAGCATTTTCATTTTTGATCATTTTTCTACACTTGGGACATGAACCCGTGATCAGTTTTCTTAGAAATCAACTAAAGGTTGTTGTCCAGGCTTGGTGACTAGACAATGATAGTGCCATTCAAAATAACAAGCCAAAGTGAAAAGGCCATCTCAGGATGAGACCTCTTGTCTTTCAATTTTGCAATTGAAATCCATTACCCTGGCTTGGTGCCCAATAGCAGTAATGTCACTTTTTTTTAGCGCCTATGATCATAGTAGGTTGGTGAGTAATAGCAAAAGTGTCCTCAAGCACAAATTTTATTAATAAGGAGAATAAAAATTACATAAAATCTCCAAGAGCTTACACATGATCACTCAACGCTCTTGTAACAGGAGAGAAACATGCTTTAAATAAGCTTGTGTCCTAAACTAATTTTGTTATGGATCATTTATTTCATTTACAAGTGTTTATTTACATTTAATGCACTTGTAACAAGACTCCTAACTGTTTTGCTAAATTAGTTTCTAAAAAATGACACCTTTCTAGATGTCATATATCTTACAACAAATAGATATTCTAAGAAGACTCTAAGACTCTAAATAATTAATTAAATATTATAACAAACCTCTAAATATTTAAATATTAATTTATGTACTTTGGATCATACATCCAACATTCCCCCCTTTGATCCAAATGTACATAACAACATCTATTTGTTATAAAATGTATAACATTTAGAAAGGTGTCGTTTCTTAGGAACTAATTTAGGAAAATAGTTAGGTTGTTACAAGTGCATTAAATGTAAATGAACACTTGTAAATTAAATAAGTGATCCATAAAAAATTAGTTTAGGACACAAGCTTATTTAAATCTTGTTTCTCTCCACTTGCAAGAGAGTTGAGTGACCGTGTGTAAACTCTTGTAGATTCTATGTAATTTTCTTTTTGTTATTAATAAAATTTGTGTGTTTGAGGACACTTCTACTATTATTATGGTATCATGTCGAAAAGTCATATGTTGTGTTGCCCCTGTATCTAAGATCCAAGCATCTTCATAATAAATTTTAAAATATGTGGAAACATGTAAGGCTGTTAGTTCTAAAATTTGAAGTGTAGCAACGATATATTTCAAGCCATCATCTTCTTGATCATTAGCAAATTGTGCCAAATTTTGTTGAAACTTTGGAATTTTTTCAATATAAGTTCAACAATATTCGGCATAATGACCAACTCTGTTGCATCTTCTACAAACAACTTGATTGAAATCTTTGCATCTACCTTGACTTTGTCCTTTACTGTTACTTTGTCTTCTACCTTGATTTTATCCTCTGCCTTAATTTTGCCTTCTGTCTTCAATTTGTCCTCTTCCTTGATTGTTTCCTCTGCCTTGAATGTTGCCTCTTCCAGAAATGTTGTCTCTGCTGAAGTTGTTCCCTCTTCTTTGACTTCTACCATGACCTTGTCCTCTATATGCTCCTTGATTTTGATTGTTGTGTCCTCTTCCTCTACCTCTAGAACTTTTAGTTGAAGATTTACTAGTGCTAACTTCTGTAAAGAAGACATATTCTCCAACCTGTTTCTTCTTTCCAAAAATTTTGTAATGTTGAGATAGAATATCACTTAATTCATAAATTATAACTTCTATAGCTTTCCAATTACTTGTAAAGCTTCCTTGAAATGTGTATATGAAGAAGGAAAATTAGCAATCAAAATAGTAGTCATGAAACTATCATCCACTGCTTGATATCCAGCCTTTACTATTTCCTGCTTAATGTTCTTTAAGTCTGGAAATGTACTCAACTACATCTTCTCTTTATGTCAATTTCTATTGAAGCAACTTTAATTAAAGATCAAATCTCTTATATTTTGGTTGTGTATCAAATAAATCTTTAAATGTTTTCGAGGAAAACCATGAATTAGAGGCATTTTCAATGTGGACATACATTTCATCATTAACTGATGATTTAATTAATTTTAATACTTTTGATCTCCCATTTAGCTAGTGCTTCTGCATTTGTAGGTTTGTTTGGTTTGAAATCACCATCACATACATATTGCCAAAATTCATTGTAAATCAAAGTGTTTTCTATTTGTAATTTCCATGTCTTGTAATTCTTTAAGCCTTCAAGTTTGTCAGAATCCGAAAATAAATTTATCAACTTGGACATTGTAAAAGTAAATGTATGCACCAAGATGGATCATGCACCACAAAAAGAAGTTGGACAACCCACCAGACACAATACCACAAAAAAAACGATCTATCGGGGCTTGGCCTTGACCCTCGTATAGTCATTTGATGAGAAAAGTGACTGAGCATTGCACTTGGTTGTAGTCAACTTCTCTAAAATTTTACAATAGAACTTCAAAATTTGACTTTTTGCAATGCTCTTGGGATTTGAATTCTTTGACTCTAACCCCTTCAAAGTAAAAGTTACTTTGAATTACAATTTTGTTTCCCTAAAAAAAATTATACCTTATTGCTTCAAAATTACATATTACAAATTACACCTTATCTCTCCAAATGTTACAGAAATAACTTGTTACTCCCAAAATTACAAAAAGTGCGCCTTATTAGTCCAAAATATACAAAACTAACAATAAATCAACTTATCACTCCACATTTCACTTATGGCTCCAAAATATTACAAATTAAAAAAAATATACCTTATCTCTCCCAAAATATTCAGTTACACTTTTTTCAAATATGAAGTAATATATTCTAATATATAAAAAAATGTTTATGTAAATCTTCAAACCATAAACTTCATGTGCTGAAAACAAAACTACTTGCGAATTTTTGCCTTTGACTTTTCTGCTACAAGTATTCTAGGCAAGTATTCTGCGTTGTATATATCTACGGTGATGGTTCCTCCACGGTGGTTATCTGATGGTTCTTCCACAAGAAGCTCTTCAACGCAGCTCCTTAATTTTGACACTAGGACCAATGACAAGTGAGATTGTGTATGGAATTAAACCTACCTTTCACTTGGTAAATATTAATAAGAAGAAAATTTCATATGACCCACAAAATGTCATTACTTGAATGATATTGGAAAGGAAAGTACAGAAATAATGTAGCAAATTGGAATACAATTTTCGTTGGTTAAAGTACCAACCAAAAACTCAGTTGAAGGAATGAAAATTAGTGATAAAGCCCATATTTTTGTATTGAAAGGAGGTCAATGAATTTACAGTAGCATGGGACACGATTTTTATATAAAATTGGTCACAAATTCACTATTTTAAAGCCACATTTTTAGTTGGAAAGTAAAGCCACAAATTTGCAAAACAACTAATACAACTTGCATTGGTTATCAGATTAATTTCTCCCACCAAATATTTCAAATAACCACGTTGAGATCCACATTGTTCAATGATCCACCATGTTGGCTCTTGCATATGTTATACACATTTGTCCAAACAGACACACTGTCTCCACAGGCTTGCATTCGACTTACAACATCCTTGACTTATAATGCATCCACAGGTTTGCAACACTCAGGACCTAAAAATATGGAGCAGAACATCAACGAAATTTAAGTGAGAGAGGGATAGTTAAAAAGAAAAGAAAAATTAATGAAAAATTTTAATTTCTAGATTTAAAAATCTGAAATCAACAGTAATAATAAGAATTATTTTCCCTTATAAAATTTGAACAACTAGCATACCAATCAATAACCAGCTAATTCCATGGAGTTTTCCAAAATCTTGCAAAGTTGGAATCACCTTCTTCACACCCTCTGCATCATTGAAGCTCTAATACCAAAATAATAGGAGAAGTGTCCTTAGACACAAAAAATTTATTAATAAAGAAAAGAAAAATTACATAAAATCTGCAGCAACTTACACATGATCATTCAACACTCTAGCAAGTGGCATAAACAAACTTTAAATAAGCTTATGTCATAAACTAATTTTGTTATGGATCGCTTATTTCATTTACAAGTGTCTATTTACATTTCATGCACTTGTAACAAGACTCCTAACTATTTTCCTAAATTAGTTCCTAAGAAATGACACATTTCTAAATGTCATATCTCTTATAACAAATAGATATTCTAAGAAGACTCTAAGACTCTAAATAAATAATTAAATATTCTAAAAAACTCTCAATAATAAAATATTAATTTATGTGCTTTGGATCATACATCTAACAGTGAGACCTCCTATCCCTCTAAAAATCCTTTTATATTAAAATAAACTCTGATTATGATTAACCTTTAATAGGTTACTAATAAATGGGGAGGAAAATTTGCTCTTTAATAGAAAATAATGACATTAAAAGGTTTTTAATGACTAATCTTTAGTGGTTAGTCTTGCTATCCCAAAGACTCATGAATTTATTAAGTAAACAATCATGTCAATATATTTCTCTTGGGTTTAAGATAAATATTTTTAAACAATGGTGGAAATATTAGGACAAGCATTAAGTACAACCTAATAATAAGTTTAAAAAATAAGAAAATTAACTTATTAGGAGATATTGAGTGTCAGCGTAAGAAAATCATTTTTGTAAAAAACATGTCCTTAAGGATAAGATTTCGTTTATATATAACAAAGAATAAATTGTTTTCCCAATGATCATGCCAAGGAGAATATGGAAGTGTTAGGATCTACGCCTATTCAAAAATAGGATAGAAGGACTGGGGAAACCTACAAATGTCAAATAAAAAGAAAAACAAAAGCATGAAAACAGGGTAGAAAAAAATAAACGTCCAACAATGTATTAATCAAATTGCAAGCCAAGAATGATTAAAGGATCAAAGGATAGGGATAATATGAAATTTGATCCGAACTTATGCAGGAATGCAACAAAATAAAAAAAAATATCCATAAATCCTTTTATATTAAAATAAGCTCTGATTATGATTAACCTTTAACAAGTTACTTAATAAATGGGGAAGAAAATTTGCTCCTTAATAGCAGGGAATGGTGTTAAAAGGTTTTTACTGACTAATATTTAGTGGTCAGTCTTGTTATCCCAAAGACTCATGAATTTATTAAGTAAGCAATCATGTCAATATATTTCTCTTGGGTTTAAGACAAATATTTTTAAACAATGGTGGAAATATTAGGAAAATAATTAATCACAGTCCAATAATAAGTTTAAAACATCATAAAATTAACTTATTATGAGATGTTGAGTGTCAGCATAAGAAAATCATTTTTGTAAAAAACATGTCCTTAAAGATAAGATTTCATTTATATATAACAAATAATAAATTGTTTTCCCAATGATCATGCCAAGGAGAATCTGGAAGTGTTAGGATCTACCCCTATTCAAACCTAGGATAGAAGGACCAGGGAAACCTACAACTATCAAATCAAAAGCAAAACAAAAGCATGAAAACAAGCTAGAAACAAATGAATGTCCAACAATGTATTAATCAAATTGCAAGCCAAGAATGATAAAAGGATAGGGATAATATGAAATTTGATCTGGACTTATGCAGGAATGAAACAAAATACAAAAATACACATACACACAGAGATGCAACAGAAATAAAACTTCATTTCATTAATATCAAAGAACTGAAATATGCTTATATACAGAAATAAAAATAAACTAACTCAGGCGATGGTAGCTTATCTCTGAGAAGAGATGTGGTTGCTACATGCCTCTGAACTATGTTGCAATGAGGCTCAAAGGCCTATTTCTTATTGCGAAACAATGAAAAACCCTAAACATCCAAAAACCTAACCCTAGGAGATGAAGCACCAAAACTGTGGGTCCTGTTTGGGTAAATTGGTACATCAACTTCTTAGGGTTGTAACTTTGGCATATGATCTATGTTTGGTTATCATAATACCTCATTTCTAATATCTTGAAGAGGAGGCCAAAAACAAATAGGTAAACCAAATTGGGACTTTTCCAATCTCTCTGTATTCTCTGAAAACATCTTTTAGTCCCTCAAAGCGGCTACGAAAGTTTAGGACCCGAAAAACTGCCAAAAATAGTAAGTTGTACTACAATTAAGGAAACTGAAAAGAAACAACAGTGGGGTTCCAAGTGGAATAGGAAGGTGGCCACCAATATCCACTTGAATCAGTCCTCCTCCCTTAAGAATCAATGGTCCCGATTGTGTTGAGTGCCTCCATCAGATGGGGAAACTTATGCTAAACTTGGTCCCTGGTGAGCCACTTGCCTTGGTGCAAGATTTGGCCAGCTTTGACAACCTGATACAGTTGGATATTCTATTGGTTAGTTTTCTTGATTTGTGTGTCCATGATTTAATCATTTCCAGCCTATTGCATGCAGTCTAGGTTTAACTTTGTTGGTGTGAGTTGTTCTGCAATGTATGTTGTGTCCAGTAATAGTGGAAAGTATGGTCGAAGGCAATCCACATTGAACACTAGGCGCAGGTAAAGGAATGCTGGAATGCTAAGCTCGAAAGCATTGTCCCCTACAACCTTAGTGATAGTGTAAGGCCCATATCAGAGTGGGAGAATTTTGCGGTGGGGCCCAACAAGGCACTCCTTCTGCAAATGTATCCAAACTTTGTTGCCAATGTGGAACTTGTGTGTCACTCGATGTTGATCATGACACTAGTTGTGCTTAGAATTGGCTTTATCCAATATGCCATGGACCTACTGGTGGATGTGTTGAATGCACCCAATGAATTTGTTAGCCCTATCAGCTTTGGACTGGACATGAGTCAAATCTACCTGAGTAGCTGCAAATGGTATGGCCACATCAACGGGACATAGTGGCTAAAATCCCAACCCCACCCAAAAGGGGCTACTACTAGTTGAGCTATGGAAAGCTCTATTGTAGTTGTGGTGGACAAATGGGAGGCTTTCATGTCATGTGCGTGGATGCTTCGAGTTGTTCATATGCATAATGTGTATAATCATCATGTTGATGAACTTTGTTTGGCCATCAGTGTGGGGGTGGAAAGTCATGGACTTAATGAGCTTGGTATCCAACATCAACCAGGGACTTGACCAAAATGTACTTAGGAACCTGTTATCCCACTCTGAGATAATGGACTGTGGGATCCCAAAATGTACACACACTCATTCAAAGAAGAGCTTATCAGTGGCTTCTATTGTGATACTCTTCTTCCAGACCACCATAATGGCCATCTTAGAGAATTTGTCGATGACTATGAAAACACAATCATTGTCATGCTTAGTAGAAGTAAAGCCTAACATTTAATCCATGGAGATGGATTCCCAAGGTTGAATAGGAATAGAAAGAGGAGTATATAGGCCTTGCTTCTTGATGTTTGGTTTGACAATAGCATAAGCAATGCAGGATCTGATGTACTTCCCAACACCCTATCAAAGGTTTGGCCAATAAAAATACTTTTTCAGCATTGCCACTATTTTCTATACCCTGAAATTTCCAACAACCCAACTGTAGTGCACCTCCAAAATCATCTTGGCACGCTTGCTTGAAGGAACAAAGATGTGTCCCAAGTGGCATAACAGTGCATCTTGGAGGTGAAAATTTGGAACTTTCATACCTTCCATGAGTGTCTGTATGTGTTGCTAAACGTTGGATCGCGCATGTAAAGATGCAGCCACCTTGCAATCTCATGCCCAGTAGAGTCAAGCACAATGGTCAGCACCATGACCAGTGGTCGGTTGAGGTAGTTTGCAACACTATTGGTGCGACCCTTCTTGTAATTAATGTTCAAATGGAATTGTTCCAGGTATGTGGACCATTTTTGATGGTGATCATTCTACAACTTCCTTTGTATATGTATGAACTGCAGGGTTCGGTGGTCTGTGTGGATGATCGTTTCCTTCACCAGAATCTAATGCTTCCATTATCGACATCCCTACACAATGGAACACATATCTTTGTCATAAGTGGGATAATTTCGGACAGTGTCTGAAAATGTCCCACTGTGATATGCCACTGGATGCCCTTGCTGAGTAAGAACTGCTCCAATAGCATAGTTGGAGCCATTTGTCTCGATCTCAAATGGTTGATGCAGGTCTGGTAATGTGAGAATTGGTGTAGAGAAAAGGTGGTGCTTCAACTTGGCAAATGCTTTTTGTTGGGATTCAGACCAAAAGAACTTTTATTTTGCTCCACCCTTGGTGACTTGACTTAAAGGCCAAGTGATATGAGAGAACCCCAACACGAACCTACGATAGAAATTGGCAAGACCCAGAAAGATGTGGAGATCTATTAGAGTGGTTGGGGCTGGACAATCCCGAATGACTTGTATCTTGCCTGGATCCACACGTAAACCCTGCTCATCAATGATGTAACCCAGATATTGAACTTGGGTCATGCCAAAAGTGCATTTCTCCAAATTAGCACACAACTTGTGTTTTCGCAGGGTTTGAAGGACCTCTCGAATATGGTGGAGGTGCTCTTCCCAACTCTAGATGAAGATTAAGATGTCATCTAAATACACCACCATGAATGCATTGGTGAAGGGTCACAAGATGTCGTCCATCAATCTCATGAAGGTTGTGGGAGAATTCGTCAACCCGAAAGGCATGACCAACCATTTGAAAAGGCCCTCCTTGAATTTAAAGGAAGTTTTCCACACATCGGAGGGTTTGATGGGCACCTAGTGATAACCAGACTTGAAGTAAATCTTGCTAAAATATTTGGCTCCCTTGAGCTAGTCCAGAAACTCATCAATTTGTAGGATTGGGTACCTCTTCTGGACAGTGATCTTTTTCAGTGCTTGATAGTCAATACAAAGTCTCCAGTACTTATTCTTCTTTTGTACCAAAACAATCAGGCTCCCATAGGGTGATGAGATTGGCTTGATGTGCCATTTCTACAACAAATCCTCAATCAGCCTCTTAATCTCATCATTCTCCATAACAAAGCATTGGTAGATCAGTCCATTGGGTAACGGCATGCCCAAGGTTATATTGATGGAGTGCTTGACCTGACAATGAAAAGGCACCCATGTAGGTGAGGCTAAAATGTCCTTGTACTCCTCCACGATGTTGTCTATTTTTTGTTTTTGTGCGAAGGATCCCTATTTGGAAGCCATGACCACAACCTTCTTCTTTCCCTGAGAGCGAATCATAAGGAAAACAAATTTCCTAGTCTAGGAAATGATCTTACTACATTGCTTTGCAATGATCAAAGAGATGGAGATAGGTAGGGCTACCTCCGATATCCTGCACAACTTATCACCCAAAGTAATAATCACATAGAAAGGTCTAGACTTATATACAACATGTCACTTCCATAAGTATGGTTGTCCTAATAATGCATCACAAACTTCAAGAAGAGAAACATCACAAAATGCCTCATCCATGAAGGGCTTGATGTTGTAGGGAAGGCGGCACTGTTGGCTAATGTAGAGATCTCATCCTTGGTGAATCCACCTGATAGTGTACACCTGCAGATGTGTTGTAGTCGGTAGGCCCAGACGCTTCATGAACTCTACTAAAATGAGGTTCTTTTGGCTTCTGCTGTTAACAATGAACTGCAACAGAGAACCCTTCACCCACATTTGTGAGTGGAAGAGGTGTTCCCCCTCCTCTATATCTTGAGGCTCATTATTTTGGATATTAGTAGTGGCCATAGTGGCATTAGGATCCACGTCAATGATCTAGTTCCCTTTTCCATTCCCCTTGTCGGGTTCTGACTCAGAGTTGGAAAATTCGTCTTATTCAGAAGCCTTCAGCTTGGCCACTAGTGACTATTTGGCCTGATACTCACTTTTGTTGTGAGTGGAGCTCTTATGGAATTCACACCATTTTCTTGTGTCCTTTTTCTTCATGGTGTTTTTCTTTTATTGCGAATTCGGCAGGTTGTCCTGGGTCACCCCACCTTGGCTTTGTCCTTTGGTATGTGGTTTGGGGGCAACTTTTCCTTGCTTCAGATTCGTAGATCCAAAGTATCACTCCTTCTATTTAAAATTCTACTCAATCTTGATCGCATATTGGTATGTCGTACTAAGTGAGGAGATGCTTAGGAACTCCATCTCGTCCTGGATGTACTTGTGTAGACATTCGCGATACGTGAATACCAAATTCCGCTCAGAATGCTTGATACCCAGCTTTGTGCAAAGGGTATGGAAAATATTTGTAAACTCTGGCACATCTTGGTCCCTTCCCTACCGTAGTGTTGTTCATTTTATGTATTTATCTTCTTGGCTCCTAACAAGGTAATATTGTTCCTTGATGGCATCTTGGAAATAATTCCAAGTTGGTGTGATTGAAAATAGTGAGGATTCTCTCTCGTCCTTTTGTTCACAGTAGGTTTCCCATCAATCTTGACATATGGGGTGGCTTTAAGAAGTCAAAAAGTAATATTTTCCCAATTGGAAAATTCATGAAATGAAAAATATCTTTCCAACAGATTTAACCATAATCTATGGCATTTGCATCTTGTTGGCATTATGGCACAGGTTTGGAGCTATGGCACAGGTGTTGTCCTTGATGGCAACTCTCTTTAGTAACAGATCTCAGTTCAGGCACTCAGAGAGAAGAAAAGACATATACGCAGGTTCATCTAAACAAAGACGTGTATACACGTGGGTTATATGTTGAAAAAGCGTGTATATGTTGGGGATCATACTTTTGGTCCATGGTAGTTAGTCCTTGGGATTTGAACCTATGTTTTGGACCATGGTGTCTCATCAGATGTGTAGATCCCTAGTTTTGGGTTCATGGTATTGAAATGTTATGGTTTTGGACCATGGTATTGAGGAAGGCCTAAGACTATAAAAGAGGAAGGAGATCATGTGGCAAAGGATCATCTGCATTATTATTGAATATCTGATAAAGTGCTAGAGCTGTTTTTGGTAGGGTTGTGATGCAGATCTGGATCTGAATGAAGGAGGAACCTTAGCGCAAAAGAAGGATAAGATCTATTCATGGGTCATAATCTTTAAGCTTGAATGATAATATCTTTATATGATTTTGATCTGCTAGATGTGGCGCTTGCTTGATCTATAAGTCAGATAATCTAGGTTAATTAGTAATTGAATATCTAAAAGAGTGAATTATCTTTTGAATAATTGACCAGAGAATCCACAGTTTTATCATTTTTGAACCAACGTTTCAAATCCCAAGTGGGATCCATCTTCAGGATGAGAGAATGATGATGACAGAAGAGCAGCGGAGAAGTAATAAATAGTGATGAGGATGAACCATTTAGGAATAATAGTCAATTATTCAAGAGTGAATTATCCTTTATAGATCTGTACGCAGGTTCAGTGCAGCAAAGGTGCGTATACACGCAGGTTCAGTGAAGTAATAACACGTATACACAGATTTCTTCATACGCAGAAGTGTATGCACGCATGCTTCAGGATGATAAAGTAGCGTATATGTTTTAAACTGTGATCTTGCTGCTTCTGTTCATTGCTGCTGTGTTCTAGGTTCTGTTTTAGTGTGTGGTTACTGGTACTGTGTTTTGGGTACAGCTTTCAAAGAAATATCTACTTGTTTCAGATCTATTTGGTGAAAGGAGATTGTTTGATGCAGAAATTCTTGATGATTAATTGATGTTCATGGATCCAGTCTGAAAATTTATGAAACGTGGTCCCTGGAAGAAAGAGAAGGTTGTAGCCTTCTGTAGGCCAGCACCTACGTACTAGTATCTTGGCTAGTGCAAGAGCTAAGGGTGTTGTAGCTCCCTTTCAGGAGAAGCTGGAAAATGAGAGAGGGTTGTATCTCTCTACAGGTTGTAGCCTACGTACTGGTAAAGGACTGCACCAATACAATTGTAAAAAGAAGTTTCTAATTAAAGAGAAGATAGAGACGAATTGCAGCAGGTGGTTTTCACCACATTGGGTTTCCACCTTATATCTTGTGTTCTTGTGTGTGATTGTCTTCTGCTCTGTTTTACTGTTTCTGGTTATTGGTTATTTGATTATGATACACAGATTAACAATCAACATCTGAAAGATAAAGTAAATTATATGTTTGCATAGTATATGCGGGTTTCCTTATACATAGTTGCGAGTTTAATTAACTGAAGTAGTGTATATCATTTGGATTTGAAAAAGGAATATTTGACTTGATAATACTGATTCACCCCCCCTCTCAATATTATTTCCAAAAACTGTGATATTTACCCTGACTTTGATGTATTTCCTATTGAATTGAATATTTTTCTAAGAAGAAGACTGTTGGGTTTTTCCCCTAGGTTTTCATAGGGTAAACATTGTGTCTCTCCTATGCATTGTGATATCTACTACTTCAATGTATTTATGGTTGAATTTATGAATGTATAATTATTTAATGATACATTAAGGTGATAAATAAAAATCTACATTATTGGATGTAATTATCAAGTTTAGAAATAATTCTTATATTATTTTTACTCAAAAACTTGTTATGCAACCAACTCACAAAACAAAAGAAAAGATAGATCATTGACTTAAAAATTATCCTCTTCAAGGGTGAAACCTCCGTTACATTACATAAATGAAAAATTTTGGATGATTCAAATGATAAGACCTTGTTGGTATATATAGGAGTCTAAGGGGTCAAAATATAATTAGAGCCTACATAACAATAATAATTTAAGGGGATAACAATAACAATAGTGGGCTTCTATGGGCACAAAAATAAGAATATGGGGGATACATGGGCATAACAATAACAATAGGGGGCTACACAAAAATAAAAATAAGGGGGATACACTAGTATAGGGGCCTAACATGCCCCTCCTTAAAAAAAGTGTTGTCCTCAACGCTTGATTAGTTCCGAATGCTTCTATATAAATTTCTCATCCTTCCATGTGGAATATTCAACAGTTAAGTTCTTCCACTTAATGAGATACTCTGAAATTAACCAATTTTGTAGCTATCGGGTTCTTGTTTCCATGACTGCTTCAAGATCAAATATGATTTTTCCTTCTTCGTCAAGTTTTGAAAGCATTGTTTGAACTGAGAGTTTGTCATCGATAAATTTCTTTAAGCATGAAACATGAAAAACTGGGTGTTCTTAGGAAGACCCATGAAGCTCCTATTTGTATGCCATAGTAACAATCTTTTGCAACACCTTGTAAGGACCTTAGTACTTGGGTGATAGTTTATTATCCTTCTTAGCTTGCCTGAGGGACATTTGTTTATATGGTTGTAGCCGTAAAAATACCCATTCCCCTACATCATAACTTCTTTCACTGTGATGCTGATCTGCCTTTTTTACATTCAATTTTGTGCTAGATTGAGGTTATCCTTTAAGAGTTGGAGAACTTGTTGTTGACGCTCAATGTGATCTTCCGCTACTTGAACCTTATAATTTTTTCTTAAAGATGATGTGATGGATGGTGTATGATATCCATAAAGTGCCATAAATGGGGTCATTTTTGCTACAATATGGAAGAAAACATTATACCACCATTCAGCTAGAGGTAACCACTTGATCCATTGTGTTTATTTATCAGATACAAAGTAATCAAGATATTCTTCCAAACATTTGTTCACTATCTCAATTTTCCCATCAGATTGAGGACTGTAAGATGAGTTATGAGCTAATTGAGTACCAAGACAAGTATATCAACTACCACCATGATGACAATTTTTCCTTCAAACTTGGGTAAAACTATGATAAAATCCATTGAGACCTCCTCCCATCACTAACTTGGAATGAATAGAGTGTAACAAACCTGGGGTCTTAATTGTCTCAACTTTAATTGTTTGGAAAACCAAACATTCTACTACAAACATATGAATATTAGATTTAAGGTTTGTTGCACACATTTTGTCAAAGTTCCGAGGAAGCATATGTACCTATTTTTTTTCAGAGTATCAAGGTCATCAACTGTTAACATTTTGTGTCACTGTAAACCTATTCTACAATTTTTTAATGTAAATGATGCTAGTAAGACCGTATATGTATGTAACAACCTAGGTAAGCCTATTATTTTGGCAAGAGTTTCATCCTAGGAGGTTTTCGTCTCACTCACTCATATTTGTTTCTAAACATAGATGGTCAGAATTTTTTTCCCTCAAACCTCACCCCAAAGCTAGGGTGGAATTCTTCATCAAAGTCTGAGGTGAATCCTAGTGCTTTAATTGAGCCTTATTTAAAAATGGTTTGGGAATAATTTAAGCTAATTGGATAAATTATTTTATCACAAATCACTTGGTCTACTAGATCATATTGTGTCATAGAATTGGGTATGTGGAACACATGAATTTAGCTATTGACAACCATGATAAATATTTTATTAATAAATGAATAGATGATGTTTACATTTTGTGGGAGGCCCTCGCTATATATTGCCTTGGGTGCCTCTTAGTGAACGAACATGATCCTTTGCCTAATAAACTGTAAACTAACTAATTTTTTTATATAACATTGCCTTCTTCTCAAAAGAATGATTTGTCCTCAAAACATACGTAATGACAGAAGTTGCTGACGAAACGCTTCAATCTCCCAAGAAGCTTCTTCTTCTAGTAAGTCCTTCCACTTGATCAAGTATTCCTTGATTGCACGAGATCGAAGCTTCCTTTCTCTGGTAGATAAGATACCTCCTGGTTCTAAAATGGCCCTTCCTTCATCATCTAGGGATGGAAGCATCATTTGCACTGATTGATAGTCTCCCAATGCCATTTTAAGGAAGGAGACATGGAAGATGTTGTGAACACGAATTTTCTCTAGAAGGCTTAAACTATATGCAACTTGTCTAATCTTTTTATTGATTTGATATGGTCCATAGAACTTTGGTGCCAATTTATTTTTCCTTTTTGTTTCAAGGACAACTGTTTGTATGGGTGGAGCTTCATAAATACCCATTCTTCGACTTCAAATTCTCTTTCGATTCTATTTCGGTCTGCTTGTTGCTTCATACGGTTCCTTGCATTATTCAAGTTTTCTTTTAGGGTTTGAACGATTTTTTTGGTTTCTTCTAGTTGGTTTTTAACATCAGGTAGTTTTTTCTGGGCGATAGCTAGATCCTTCCATTTTGGTGGTTCATATCCATACAAAGCTTGGAATGGTGTCACTTTTGCTGACGTATGATAAGTAGAATTATACCACCACTCAGTGAGATGCAACCATTGAGCCCACTTATTTTATTTTTCTGTAGCGTAACAACGTAGGTAGACTTCCAAACATTTATTGTCAACCTCTGTTTGTCCATCTATTTGAGCGTGATAAGTGAAACTCATATTTAGGTAAGTTTCTATGTGGTTGAACAATTCCTTCCAGAAATTACCCTTGAATTTGGCATCTCTCTCACTCACAATGACTTTCGGAAAACCGTGTAATTTATATATATTTTTCAGTGATTTGTTTAGTTGAGTCTGATTTCTTTATTTCCATAAAGTGAGCATATTTGGTGAGTCTGTCTACCACTACGAAAATCTTTTCCTTGCCTTCAAATATGGGTAATCCCTCATAAGGTACATTCATATTTCTTCCCATTTCTGATTCAGAATGTTTAAGGGATGAAGTAATCCAAGTGTCATAATATTTTCACTTTTATTTCTTTGACATGTGTCACATTCTTCTACATACTTCTGAATATCGCGACTCATCCCCTTCCAAAAGATGATTGACGTGCATTGTAGTAAGTTTTAAAGAATCCTACATATCCAACTGACAGTGAATCATGTGATTCCTTGAGTATCTTGGATTTAAACTTGGAGTTTGCATTCAGATAAATTATTCCTTTGTACAATAGAATATCATTCTTCCATTCAAATTTTGAGTTGTCTGGAATGTTATCATTCTTGCACTATACGAGTGCCGACGGTCGGGGAATACAATGGTCACGATGGAACGATAGATAGGGACGGATGACAGACAACGATGGTCGGCAGAACAACAGAATATTAGTGCGCTCAGAGGTAGAGAATGGATGGAGGAGACAGGGATGGTGTAGCAAACAACTTGGGGGGATATGAACAAACAACAGAACAACATGCACCGTGCAGTGGAATAGGAATGAAATAATGACAACGGAACAACATTGCATGAGCAATGGATGCAGCGTAATGATGGCTCCAATACCAAATGGAATACACAAATTTAGCTTTTGACAACCATGATAAATATATTATTAATAAATGAATAGATGATGTTTCCATTTTGTGAGATGCCCTGTCTATATACTGCCTTGGGTGCCTCTTGGTGAACAGACATGATCTTTGATCATGCCCTTTGATCATGCCCTTTGCCTAATAAACTATAAACTAACTAATTTTTTATATAACACTATGTAATTTGATGGTTTATACCGAGAGGGTGTTCCCTCTTTGAGGGTTGAACTTATGTAAAAAATATTTTAGTGCATGGTCCCTCATACTTAGACACCATGGCTAAAATATTAGAGGGTGGAAAAAATTATCAATCCCTTCTAGTGTCAATTAATTAATTTTTCTGGCAAAAATAATTAAAATCCTAAGCCAAAAATTTAATTAATTAGAGTCAAAATTAAATGTATAGAGAAATTAAATTCTCCAAGTAGAAAAAATCACAGGTCCCAAAGGAATTAATTTTTGGAGGCCCCCCATGAAGGGAATATTGGAAATTTCAAAAGAAAATGGACCTTTGGACCTTGGTGGTTAAGTCAAAGTCAATTTTTTGAGGAAATTAATAAAAAATGGGTTAAATGAGAAATTCAAAAATTCCTAAAAAAATAATTTTTCAAAGGGAGAGATTAAAAGAAGATCAAATATATTTCGATGGCCGATTCTGCAGAAAAGCCGATGTAATGAATTTGTCCCGCTGGGAATGTTTTTTGAATCATAATAAAGAATTTGGGGTGCAGTTCATGGTGTTTATTGTCTACTAATTTGTGGTATGTGATGGGTATGAGATTTCCTATATTGTGCTTAAATATTTTTAAAGTTTGTTTTTCATTAGATGGTGATAAGAACATTCTATTGGTAGGTTTTGGGTCTATCTTAGGTGATCTGATTCACCATATGTCTAACAATTTTTATTGAGGAAAATATATAGTGTTTGCAGGTTCCCCAGTCCTTGGGCTCCAATTTTACAAACTGTGGATGTAGGTTGACCTTGTTTGGACTCCAAATATTTATATGGTTTATTTAAATCTGCTAAGGATGTAGCTTGCATCTATTCTTAGAAATACACTTGGTAATTTATAAAAAAATTTCATAATTATTTTTTTTATCAAAATTTATCTCAAAAGCCTTGTATATTTGTAAATAATTTTGTATAATATATTTTGTAAATTAATTTTCTAACTGGGGTTTTGAGAATTTTTGTGGATATTGGTGTTTTGGATATTTTTAATTTAATCTTTACAGGTGTGATCAAGCAAGAAGAGCTAGAATTGAGCTATATCTAGGCCCTTGAGGGTAAGAGATAGTCTCCTATTTTTTTGCAAGGCCAACTACTAAAGAAAATTTGAAGCAAATTGTAGATCTTAAGCAAAATTACATTTTCAAAGTTGGGGTTTCAAATTTTGGGCATCTGAAGACCGGATCTGCCCTCTCCAAGGCCAATGTCCTCCTCTTCATGCCCTACGTCATCTTTCTAAGGGCTTGCGTCATGATTTTCAGCGCTTTTGGGGCTGGCCGTAGCCTCTAGGCCTCTCGACCTTCCCTCTTTGATCATGTGTCAAGATTTCAAGGCCTTTTTTGGCTTAGCCATGGCCCCTATACCACTCAGCCCTATGGACCCTAGACGACAACATTTAGGGCTTGCGTAGATTTCCAAGACTCTTCCTTACCTCGACCTCCTACGTCCTCCTCTTCTACCCTTCGCTCTCCCTTTAGGCCTTTATTTTCTCCCTTTTTAGCCCTCCTTTAGGCTCTTTCCTTAGATGCTAGGAATTCTAGGCCTCTCCTAGCCAAACGATAGCCCTTTTGGACCTAGTGCTATCCGTCATTGGCCCTAGTTTTCCCTCTGCCCATCTTTGAAATTTTTGGACTGAAAATTGTTGGGTTTTGTAGGAAGAAATTTACTCAAATCTTGTGTTTTTAGGTGGCATCTTGATTGGAAAATTGTGGGAAAATTTGGGAAAGTGATCTACAAGGCCTTAGGCTGAGGGTTTATCTCTAAGCCCTTATTTTCTCACTATTATTCTACAAATGTAATAAATTATTCATAACAGTGATTTCAATGCCCCAAAATCTCACCTAAGTGAGTTAAGCATACTTACAATTTCATAGTAAAATTTTCCTAATTTTTTGGCTAGTTGGGAATTGAATTTTGAGCTTAGATATACTTGTTAGCTTGCTTAAATATCACTACATAACTAAATAATCATATTTGATAATTTCTAAATAACACATCTTAAGAATCCCTAAAAACTCACAATTTCACATTGGTAAATTGGTTTAAGCATCTAGAAAATCTTGGGCATATTTTGGCATAAGTTATTGCGCTAATGACTCACTAATTGCATAATTTTCTCCCTATTGTAATAAGAGTTTTCAAATCTGATATACACTAAATATTTCATTATAAGTGGGATAAAATTCATAAATTTACATTGGCAAGTCATTAGGCAACTCATTTGTCATTTTGTGTTTCATATTGCTTGACAATTTCTTGGTTTGAAGTGATATTGTTCACCATTGTCCTATACTTTTTCATAAGTGGCTCTTTCATAATTAAATTGGATCATAGTTATTTATGTTGTTAAGTTTTGATAATTGCTTGTCTTGTGTTAAATTTGAGAATTTGTTAACTTGGCACTTAAACCATTCAAACACTCAAGCTCTAAAGCTTCCAATCTTGTTGATAAGCTAAGTCACTTTGGCATTAAGATCTAATTGACACCGTGGTTGAAGCATAGTTGAATAAGTGCTCTAAATTAAGAATCTAATAATCTTAAGAAGCTTTTGGTAATTTTATTGTTTTGAAAAATTTGCATCTTAAGTTTTATTTTTGTATTCATTATCATTCAATATTGGCATTGTCTAAGAGCATAATCGTGGTTTAAGATTGTTAATTGAATATCTTGAGTAATTGACATCTTGTGGATTCAACATTGGCACTAAATTATTAGCACTTTCTTAAGTGTCAAATTGCATTTTAATTTACGATTACTCTTGCCGTTAAAGAATCATCATAACTTAAGTACTTATACCTTAAGCAATCTTAACTAATAATTTTGCTCATAGTCGCTACATAAGCATTCTAAGCTTGATTTGCATTAATAATTTACCTCCAAGCATAAGCTTGGTTGATGAACTCCTAGGAAAACCATTTGTCATATAGCTTGAAGGATTCAACCCTTTTTAGTGGTTAACATAGTGACCTTGTAGTCGTCAGATCCACAGTCTCCGCAGTGCCAGAGGCACTCGGTGGTTAGAACACAGGGGGATGTATCGTTAATCAAGCCTCTTCTTACTTCTTATTGGCTTCCATCCCACAACCTAATCTAAAGACATGTCTCAAAATATTTAAGAGGGAGGTTCCATTAAGACTAGGCATATAATCTAAAAGTAACCAAGATCCTTTCATTTCACCTAGATCTTAGGATTTTCATAGGATATAGGTTAGTTGATCAATTTAAGCAGCAATTGTCCATCTGGTTACTTGGTATTGATTTGTAATAAGCAAGAACTTTGACTCCATAAGGCACTTGTCTCATTTCCAAATCTAATCGAATCCTTAAGTCTTGCTAAAATAAACCAAGTAGCTAGGCCACTCAACTGTGTTTGCCGAATAAATTGGTTCCCAACTTGTCTTTCATTCTCTCATCTTCATAAGATCTACCCCCCATAGCCTGTTGTTGGGAGATAACTAGAACGAAGTGGGTAGGGATCAAAGTAACAACCCCTGCCTTAAGCCATTGTCGTGGTTCCTGTACAATATGAGCAACAACATTTTATGGCACCGTTGTTGGGGAGAAAATTTTGATCCTTGGTTTTTATGACAACTTTCGAATCTTTCCATATTTTCTTTTATCATCTCTCTTCATTTCTTGTCCTGCCAATGCTACAACATTATTTGGTGCCATTTTTGGGGACAAGTATCTTGTTTCTAGGGTTTACAACACTTTTCAATCCTTCATTTTTCCATCTTTGCATTTTAGCTGCTAATGCCACACAAAATTTTTTGGCACTATTTTTGGGGAGAAGTTTATCTCATTCTGAGTGCTTCAATGACATATTTCTAATCTTTTTCGTAATTCATTAGCCCATCAATTGGCATGATATTTTTTGTCACCCTTCCTCTCATCATTTTTCATCTTTTTATCACCTTATCCTTTGTTCTCTCACTAATCCTTTCATCTTGTTCATCCACACCTTTAGCACCTAGACATTTAGGTTTGTTTCTTGTTTGGGTGGTTACTCCACTTGTTCAACCATTCACAAGATCTTACTCTAGAAGGAATCCCAATAACTTAATTAACCCTGCTCCCAATCCTGAAAAAGTTCTAAGAGCTCGAGTAAACAAGCTACATTCTAGAGAGATTAAATTTTCTCGAACATGAAGCTCTCCTTGATCTCCATTTTCTTTTCATTAATCCCGTAAATCAAGAAATCATGGGTGATTTTTACAGGCCTTGCAACTTCACCAACATCCAAGGATGTCCTCATGATTTTCCAAATGAGTCTACTATGAGAAAGTTGCCAATATTCTAAGGAAACAATGACATCAATGCTGAGGATCACATAAAAAATTTCAACTCCTTCATCCAAATATATTCCCATTCCACCGACTACAACCATGAATATGTCATGATGAAATTATTTGTTTTTTCATTAGAAGATAATTCACTTGACTATTTTCATGACAAAGCGGATAATGCCTTCGACTCCTTAAGATCCCTTATTGATGTGTTTAAAGTTAAATATGGGGACAAGAGGGAAGGAAAGTAATTGGTTAAAGAATTGAATATTATAAAGAAAAGAGAAAATGAAATAGTGGAAGAATTGAACCAAAGATTTAATGGTCTTCTAAAAGATATGACTCAAGATTAAAGGCCTTGTGACAAGACAATTTTGGAACAATATCTCAAAGATTTTAACGGTGACAAGCTCATTACCTTAGATGTTGCCCAAAATACAGCTGAAGAGTTGGAAAATGATAGAAAAGCTTAAGGTAAATCAGAGGTCCCAATTTTTTTATAGAGGTCTAGTTAAATATAAGGGAAAGGAAATAAAAGAAAAAGATCCATAATCAATTAAATAATTAACTCGAGTAATCAGGGAAATGAATATTGAACATGCCAAACAAAGAGTGATATACAAGCTATAATGATTCAAATGCAAAAAATGCAGCCTAGAAGTAGCAGTATGTCGCCAAAAAGAAACTCCCTTGCTGAGAAAAGGCCTCCTAATCCTCAAATCAATATGTTCAGGAGGGAGTTCCATTTTCCTTTAGAGGATTGGATAGAAATTATGAAAAATAACCGTAGTGTTGAAACTCTTAATTTGAGTAGTGTCAAGAGTGAGAATGAGGATTGGATTTTAGAACAATCTACACAAGACATCAGAGAAGGAATTCTTGGTATCCTAAAGATTAATCTAGATTTTAATTTAGGAGAATGGATAAGCCATTGAAGAATTGATATGCCTATAAAAGAGATGATCAAGAATCCAACTAAAGGGAATGAAGTCAAAGAAACTATCAAAAGAAGAATGTCAGGCTCCCTTACCATGCTCACCATGTAATAATTGATGAGCCACGGTATTGCAATAGGAATGTTGCAACTCCGAAGGCTACCAAATTTACTTATCAACCCGAGGTTCATAAAAACTTAAGAGGTATCGACACTATATGTGCATCATACAATGTGTCCTTACTTTGCTGTCATAATGTAATAGAGTGTATGTACTAAATTCAAATTCTAAACTAATTGAAGAAAATGAAATGTTCGAAATGGAACCTTAACCTATTGCAAGAAAGAAAGTACAAGGAAAGAGAATGAAATCAAATGCTAAAACACACCATTTTATAACTAAGTTAACATGTATACAATCCTACTATCCTAAGCATGCATATTCAAACCATCAAACCTTATACTGCTTTGCATGTAAATGAATAAAATAAATTTGTTTTTCTTTTTGTCGTTTTCATGTGAGAGTGTGAAAGCTAATCTCTTTTGGTGATGTGGCAAGTGGCTTGGAGATGATGGTGAATTGTCAAAATTCTTGGGAGACAAGTAGGAACTCTTTTCTAGATTCCTAGAGTATTTTCCCTCAATTTTGCCTCAAAACAGGCTTTCGTACAGGATGCTACAATGATTTTCTACAAGATCCCATGATTTCCTACAAGATGTAAACATTTACAATAATTCATCGAATGACCAAGAAAATCAAATCCAAATTGGATGGGAAAAATTTTGGTATTAACTATGATGTCTTAAGTCCCCATTCCAAGTGGAATCACTCAAAACTACCTCTGTTAACCCATTCAAAAAAAAATAAAAAACATTACTAGTCGAAAATCTAGAAATTCGAGAACTAGTGAGCAAGTAAATATAAAAAATGCCTAACGAAATCAAGTGTAAATGCAATGGGGTGATTTTTTTTATGAACTAGAATTTTTCTGTGATCTAATTCAAGTGGAATCAATTTGATTGAAGCTCATTAGCATGTTCTAAAAAACAGCAGAAATTCACTGTTCTTTGCTAAAAAGGAGGTCCAATAATCTAGATTTGGGAATGAGAAGACTAATCCAAGAAACTCAATGACTACTATGAACTTCCAAAGATTTTCTAAGGATGAAATAATGCTTGTGATCATGCAAAAGAACTTACATCAACCATTTAACTCAATCCTACAACAAGAAATCATTAATACTAAATGCAGAAATAGAAAGAATTAAAAACTAGAGATGCATGTGAATAAGCAATGAAAAGAAGGAAAGAAAATTAGACAAAAGGGGTTTGAGGCTCCTGGGATGGCCAAGCCCAAGGAAAATCAGAGACCTATGGAGGATAACAAGATTTAGAAGCTGAACATGACACCAATCTTCATTATTTTCATCAATGGAATTACATCCCTGCAAGAACATACAATGGAGCTGCAAAAATACAAGCTCTCTACATCATAACCCTAATGAAAATATCTCCCCTAGAGGAAAATTCGACTTGGTACATATAAAAAATGATTAGGAATCATTCCCCATGAATGGAGGAAGCTTTCCCCACCAAACTCCCTTGATTAGTGGATCTAGTCCCGAATACTAGGAATTTGCATTAAATGGTAGGGAACACATTCCTAGATTTTCTCAATCATTCCCTAGAGGAAAATTCGACTTGGTACTTGCACAAAATGATTAAGAATCATTCCCCATGGATGGAGGAAGATTTCCCCACTGAAATCCCTTGATTAGTGGATCTACTCCCTTGATTGGTGGATCTTCTCCTTTGATTAGTGGAACACATTCCTAGATTTTCTCAGTCATTGGAGTTCCACAATTTGTGCCACAATTCCATAATATCTTGTTGACTTATTATTTATTATTGATCCTCAAGTAGTAGGGAACAAGTCCCTATATTATCTCCTCCTCCAACCCTTCATAATCTACCCAATATTCTCATAATATTCCACAAAAAATAAATAATATTAGGCACAAATATTCAATTATTCATAAACCTTCCTAATAAATATATTAAAGTTAAAAATAAATTATCTAATGCAAAAAGAGAGGTTTAATGTGCTGAAGGATGGTCATAGGCCTTAATTTATGTTTTAAATTAGAGGCATGGGCCTTAATTTATGTCTAATTTAGAGGCCCATGATACCCCTTGCTGAAAGTTTTTCTCATTCTCTAAGCAACTTAGTGATCTCATTGTGCCTCATCCATGGCCCTGGTGGCCTCTCTCTTGTGCATTAAGAATCTTAGATATAAGATCTGTAAGGACAAGCCAAAAAACATATTTGTGCAAAGAAAAATCATTGCTTCTTGAGACCATTTTCTTGCCTTGTTGCCCTTTATTCAAGATGGGTTCTTGAATATTTTTCAGTTTGGCAAGGTCTTCCACACCCTTATCAACCATCTGCTACCTTGTTCTGCAATTTGAACACCTATAATACCTTCAAAATGAATTTAGATGAGATCTAGGATATCCTGTAGGAGTTCTTGTCAAACCTACAGGAAACATATAGGAAAACCTGTTAAAACTACAGGAAACCAGTTTTGAGCATAAATGATAAACTGGTGTTAGGGCATGCCCTCAACTTGACTCCCATGCATTTCTCCCATTTTTAGGCCTTGGACAAAAGCTAGAAAGATTGGAGACCTCTTGGAACACCTCTTTTCATCACTACAGTTTGATTTATATTTTGATGGTGAATGCATTATTTCTTTTTGTTGCCTTATTCTCCCTTGTGGCCTAGTTGACTACCTAATGGCCTTGGTCTTCTCTAAAAAAGCTCTACCATCTTAGGGTTTAACATAATTTATTCATTTCTTCCTTTTTGTAGCAACATTCTGCCTTCCTGTAGTAGTCATTCCTCCTCTTTCAAAGTCTTCTAACTGTATGGGAGTGATGAGAAATGATGAAGAGGAATTGGATGATGATGCCCAGGCTCAAAGGGAGTAGTGTAGGTTTGTGAAAATTGAGAGGATGCTCTATTTGTTTTTTTCAAGAATGAAATGGGATGGATGGATGAATGATGAATAGATAGTGAATATGAAGTGGATGGAGGGCTTGGAGTGCTTTGGTGACCTTTGCCTTTTCAAAAATTTCTCCTTTTAACTGTTGTCCTCATTCCTTGAAATCACCACCCTTCATAATTTGACTTTTCAACATTGCATGAGGGAAGGAGTGAGTTGCAATCAACTAATTGAAGGCGACTAAGACTGCTGACCCATCTTTAGTTTATAAAACCTCATCTCTCATGCATTGACAACAAATTTCTAACTATAATATGCTCAAGAGAAGAGGTCAAGAATATTGCATACCTATACCTACCTGATGGTTGTTGGAGAGACATGCATGCTGCTGCTGAGTTGATATTGATGTGCAGGTGTTGGATGGTGATGCTGATGATCCTGATGCTACTACTAAGCTCTAGAGGAGCTTCTTTGACATCTGGATCTCCTTTAAAAATGCTCATTGCCAATCCTGTAGGAGTTGTTCTGTATCCTGTAGGTGTACAGGACAACGACTTCTTTTTTCCATATCTCCCAATTGGTACACTGGATTGAGATGAAACTTTTTTTAGCATGTTGCCATCATTATTATGCACCTCCCCATATAAACATTTTGGTCAATGGATGCACGGATCTCAAGAAAAACTAAAAATGGTTGAAAGTGATGGGGGTCGATTTCTTGGGAACCGTGCACTAGAATTTGCTGAAATTGCTTGGGTATGTTACCATCATGCATATGCATCTCCCCTGAAACAATTTTGTAAATGGATGCATGCATATTGAGAAAATGCAAAAATGGCTGAAGGTGATGGAGGCCAATTTATTGGAAACTGTGCACTGGAATTTGCTGACACTGCTTGAGCATGTTACCATCATCCATATGCATCTCCCCCTGTAACAACTTGGAAAATGGATGCATGGTTTTCGAGTTATGGAAAAAAAAAAAAATTATGCTCTATGTATTTTTGTATCCTATAGTAGAAAAGAGCATCTTGTATTTTTTAAGGACAACAAGCAAATTGAATGGTAGAAGCTTGAGAATGATGGGTGGATGGTGGAAATAGATGAGGGTGATGGATTGGCATGACCTTGGCCTTGTTGGAGCATTTGAGCAAAGTAGGAGAAAGTCAAAATTTGGCTTCTTTTGACTAGGCTTGAACAATTTTGCTTTTGGTACCAACTTGTTCTTGTTGCTTGCAGATATTGGAGAGTACGTGTATAAATGGAGCAATGATTTTTTTTTTCTTTTTTTTTTTCTTCTAGGCCTACTAGCCACCTCAATGAGGTTTTCAACTAATAGGTCTGCCTAGGCGCCTCAAAGGAGGTTTTCACCTAGGATCCTTTTTTTTCTTTTTTCCAACCCATTGACCACCTCATGCAGGTTTTCAATCAATGAGCCAATCTGAGGCACCTCCAAGGAGGTTTTCACTTTAGATTTTTATTATTTTTTTTCTCTTATTTTTCATTTTTTTTTTACCCTACCCTACTTGAAAAACAAAATCACTTTCAAGTACAAGAATACTTCCAATGGAGCCATGTGCACATCAAGATGATAGACAAAATGATGTGGAGGCTTGAAATGTATGCTTTGACATGTACTTGGATTTCAGAGAACAAATGATTTAACTTTGAAAGGATCAAGCATAGTTGAGGAAGAGAGTGATGCTGCAACTTAGTGACTATCTGGAACCATATTTCAATATAGTTGTGATGTCCCTGATCCTTTTGCTGATCTGGATCATTCTTCATATCTTCTACCACGACCTTCAAATCTTCCTCTTTTTGCTGATTGTTCTCTTGAATACATGGAGGATTTGATGGTAACTGTTATCACTCAGGTTGTTCCCTGCTTCCTGTAGGGAATACGGCCGAGGTAACCACTAACCAATCTTTTAGCTGTAGGTCCTAGCCTACCTGCAACCAGAGAGGGCTCTCTCTTTGGAATTTGCTTTGTTTTGGGTATTTTAAGTTTTGTTTGAATGACCAGGTTTTGGGTTTTTAAGTTTGTTGGATGGTGATCTCAACAGGAGCTAGGACAAGTATAAAACTGTTTTTTCCATTGGGAAATGGATTTACTGAAATTGTAATCATTGAAAGAGTTTCTTGTGAAAGGTAGTCCACAGAGCGTATAGGCAGGGCTAGGAACAATTCAAATCTGAATGATGGATGAAGTCGGAATGAAGGCAATCAGAATATTCATTATTGGTAGAGGGAAAGTGTTAGAATATTGTGCAGGAGCAATTAAGAATTCCTAAACAGTATTCAAAATGGAAGAATTAGTGCAAACATGAGTAGTTAAGAATTCATATTCATGACTAATCTTGAAGAAAACATAATTAATAGTAGAGATTGAACATAGGGTGCATTCAAACAAATCCTATGCTATTCTTCTTCTTTGTTATCAAGATCATGAAACATACATGGAATCTACGAATATAGAGAACATAAAACACAGTTTAGTATAACTTATTGTTCCATAGCATGACACAGAAATTCTGTAGCAGGTCCCAGAACATCCAATCCACCTTCAGATGATTCAGACACAGTGAAATTCAACAACACTTTGTATTAATACAGTCTGATATCTTACAGCGCAGTCCAGAAATAAAATCACCAACCAACAATAATACATCCCTTTGATAAGTATATATAGGAGTTTTACAAAATATCCCATAGGGAAGTATCTGGACATAAATGTATCCATCTACTCTGACATAATCAATAATTGTTTGTAGAAAAATCGCGCAGCAATAACTGAGGAAATAAAAGCTCTTTACTCGTTGTAGCAGGTGTCCTGTTAGCTGTTGACCTTTTGACTCTGGCAGTCGGTGGGTGACCGCTTCCTTGCTGTGTTGTCCTGTTGTGCTATCCTGTGCCACGTGGTCTGCGCTTTTCAATATTTTAGCGCGAATTTCACCCATTGTCAGTTTGATTTTCTGGCAGCTAAACCATATAATGCAACTTGCATGTTATGCAGACAATAAAATAAGAAGATAATCAAAATTACTTCAGAATCCCAAGCAGGCTTTGCCTTTGTTGGTAGTTGATGCTTTCTTAATTTGAATAATATCTCATCAGCTTCAGTATATGTGTAATAATTTGGCCAAACCAGAAAGAGGTGTGCTATCTCATGCTCTATGTAAAACAAATATTCCAGTTTATCATATAAACTCTGCCCTGTGGGAGGGACAACTTCTTCTGTGCTGCTTGATGATGCTGTGATTTGATTTTGTACATAGGTACTCAGCCTGTTTGCATATTGTTCCTGCTTTAGCAACCTTCCAGTGCTAGTGACTAGGCTTGGTAAACCTTTGGTTTGTAAATTTGAAAGCCTCTGTCTAAAAGCATTTACCTCTATCTGCATTTCTTGGAACTTTCTTTCTATGGTTTGGACAAAATTTATCATGGTCAACACCTTCTTGACTCTTACAATAGTCTCTATTCTGTTCTGGATGTTCAGTGCTGCCAGCTGGTCACCAGTGCGAGTATTCAAAAAGTGAATCAATCGATTGGCTTGCTCAGGTTTATCTGCCAATAATGTTCTGGCCTTATGAGTTTCATGCTGAGCTACAACCATCAATTCTATTTGGTCAAAAATGGTTTGTATTGCTGTCCATTGATCAACAAGAGATTGCCCAATTTTCTTCGACAAAATTGTTTTCATCTCAGTAAGGGTTCTATGGAGAGTGAGGTCTTTCTCCAAGGCCTTTATCTTGTTTTCTAGGGCCTTTACTTCCGTGGTCTTCTCAGCAACTGTCATCTTTGACTTATCATAACTAGCCTCAATCTTGGCTAGCTTTTCTTTGGTTTCCTTCATCTCTGCCATTTGTAATTCTAGAGATTTAATTTCTTTCATCATGGTCTCCATGCTCAAGCTGGCCTCTTGCACTGCTGCTGCTGTGGTTGCTGCTGAAGTTGAGGCACCTGCTGCTGAAGTTGAGTCTGGGGGAGGTGCTACTGTAGTAACTGTTGTTGGAGGAGCTGTAATTATTGGAGCTGTTTGGGATGGTTGAGGGGCCAACTCTGGCTATTTCCCTCATTGAGCCTCTTCCAATGCTTTCTCTGTTTCTAATATCCTTTGATTCATCCTCATAAGTAGACTAACCACATCTTCTACTTCTTGTTGTTGCGCCACTTCTGCAGTTTGAGGATGTATGGTAGCTGGCAGCTTCATTTGTTTTCTCAGTGCTGCTATGTCTTCCTCCTTTTTTCTGATTAAGGCTTGTGTGCCTTTGGGATCTTTGGGATCATGTCCCAACTCTATGATGATCTCTTCCAAGGATTTTATCCTATTATCCTTGGCCAATGATGAGGCTTTTTCCAGCTCTAACTGGGCAGAAGTATTGTATAAAGAATTATGCAATCTATGGGCCATTAGAGCCTTATCTGCTAATGTGGAATAGACCATTTCCCCCGCCTGCTTATGTAACTCAATCTGGTCTATTGGATGCATGTCTTTTGCCAGGACCTCCAGATTGGTTCTGATGTAGTCTGCAGCTGACTGTGGATGCTGTGTAGTAGGTCTGAAATGACTGAGAGTCATCTTCCCTTCTTGCATATCATATGCTGCCATTAGTCTCTGTTGATTCGTTGGTGCCATTCTCATTAACTGATTGTAAAGCTGAAACCTTATTGGCTCGTTTCTAGCTTTGATCTCTGTGAATGCTCATTTGATATCCGAGCCTTTTTGGGTCTGCTGTTTGGAGAATGAAACCTCCCCACCTGGTTGTCTCTCTTGCTCCTGCTGAAAGGAGCCGACCGATGTTTCCAAAACAGGAGGGATCTTCTGTTCAGAAGTCCCCTCACCCCTGATATTTCCTATGGTTTCTTCTGTGATTTCCTCCTTGGCATAGGGGTTTATCCTCTGTCTTTTTTCCCCTTGCTGGTCTGTGGATGCCCCTGTGGGTGTACCCTCTATTATGTCTCTCTTTTTACCTCTTTCCTCATTGTGAGGGGTTTGCAGCACAGGGATTTCAGGTGCCTTTGTTTGTGTTAAAGGGCTGTGTTCTCGACCCTTTTCCTGAGTTGAGGATGGCTGCTCTTCCATTGTGCTTTGCTGTTCTGAGTGCTCAATGTCCTTGCCCTTTCCTACAGGCAAAAATGGTTTCTTTAGCTGGTTGTCGGGAAGATGTGGCAGTTGATGTGCTTGCTCCCACCGGTTGAAGCTGTGTGAAGGTGACCTGTGCAACATAATCCAGGTCAATTCTTTTGTCAATTTCTTTCATATCTTTCTCTAATTTTTCCTCTTTAGTAATCTCTTCATCATCTAATGTGCCCTCTACCCATTCTTGTTGATTGGCATATTGTTCAATGTAGGGGATTGGCTGGTGCACATATCCTGAAAGCCTGTGTTTGATTCTTCTAAGGCTTATGAAATGTTCAGGGTCATATGGTGCCCAGTAGAAGCTTTGTTTCAACATGAGTTCTTGTCTCAACATATTGTCTGCATCTTTCCATGCTTCTTCCCTTTTGTTGAAAATAAAGGGACCCAATTGATGTCTGATTTTAAGATGTGCCTTCTTTTTTTTCCCATGGAAATGAGTCAAGTCTGCATTACTGAACGACCTGAAATATTCGAAAGCAAAAAGTCTCATGTGGACATATCTTGGCAGCTTGTAGGGTGACAACTCACACCCATAAATTTTGATCACTGTGTGGTTTTGGTAGAAGTAACAATCACCAATGCTGTAGCCCTTTGAAAGATGCAAGATTCTTTGCATTTCAGCAGTGAGTCTGGTAGGAGGAGTCACCATTAATGGGAAAGTAGTTGGGTAGATGAATAGGTAAATAGACTCACAATATGCGTATGGAGAATAGTGGACTTCATGGAAAACTGAGGTCCAATAGATGACAGATCTCCTCTCTCCTTTTGGGTCTAATCTCCTGAGAGGAACCTTGAAACTATCTGGGTGATAGTACAACAACAGATGGTAAATGTAGGAGGTGTATTTAAACACTCTTTCTCTCTCCATCATCATGAATTGTTCATGTATTTTGTTTGCTATGAAGGTGGCATAGTCATACATGACAGCAGGGGGCTACCCTGGAGTGAATATGGTTAAGAGAAAAAATACAGTCTCATCCACAAATTCTCCTGTTTTGCATCCTAGAATGTATGAAATCATATCTACCATGAGCTTGCCTGTTTCATTAAATGACGCCTGATGATAGGGAGGAGGATGATCATATTGGCACTGTGGATCCATAAACAGCTGACCAACTCTTGATATTTCTGCCCTAGAGAGCTTTGCACCCTGATCAATCAAGAGCTTCATTGTGAGGGGAACCAGAGGCTGAGGAGGCTCAAAGTTTAGCATTTCATTTATGGATTGCGGAGGGATATAGAACAAAACAGACCCATCTGGACTGAGAATTTCCCTCAGAGTGGGGTCATAGTTTGCATGACATAAATTAATGAAATTAGGTAAAACATTGACTGATGGGAGGTAATAGATGGGCATACTGGATTGCCAAATTCCTAGGATATCAATGTTATTTCTGTGATTGTTTCTGAATTGGCACACAGTTTTGAGGTGATAATTAAGGCCCATCATATCCTTGATCTGGAAGTCTCTGTCTGCCAAAGGTAGCCACTCTAAATCCATGTGTGGAGCATTTGAAGGAGCAATGTTCAGGGCTACTGGAGTCTCCATATCTTATACTGCTGGTATTAATTGCAATATAGGTGTAAAACAACAATAGGAGGTAGAATTTAGGCTATGAGGCTATTGCTAGGAGTATGAAAACTGATTTTTTACTTGAAGCCAACCTCACTGTGTAGAGTTTATGGTAAACAATCAAACTTGCAGCACTTTGACTGGATTTTTTACATAAATTGGTTGCAATTGCAGGATCTGTGGACACAATGCCGAGAAAATAGAATTGAATTTTGCCGAAGGGGCACAAATTTGCAGAGGGAAAAGGAAACTGAGGATTCCCTTTAGGAAACAGGTTTTAATCAACGAAAACAGGGCGCTGGAGTATTTTAACTCAATGATTGAGCAAGTTCTGCAGTCTCTGTGGGTGCATATGGATGCACAGTGTGTTGGAGTGGCTCGTTTGCAGAGGAAATGAGTTCAAATTTATAGGCTTGCGGTGAATTAGCAGCTCAAAGAGTGTTTGCAGTATAGTGAGCGATAGGTAGGAGCGCATTTAGAATAAAAATACAGGTTCTTTCGGCAATTTAGACAGAAAACTTGAGAAACAGGGCTTTCAAGCTGGAAAACGGATAAATACCTGTGTCCAGGGCGCCGAGGACGGTTAGCAGGCACAACTTGGGCTGCGGAGTTGAGCTATGGAGTTGAGTTGGCGGGTTGGTGGACAGTATCAGCTCCAGGAGTGAAATAGAAAAAATGCATGCATGTTCTTTGTAAATACAACAAAATGGAAATAGGCAAAAAACAATCGTTTTCATGACTTTTTAACCAAATTTGGACTTTTTGGCGCTTTTTGCGTTTTTCCAGGATGACGTCATCATGACGTATTTTTTGTCGTGTAGCGGGTACGGTGAATGATGTGGTGGATGATGTAAGCGATGACGTGGCATATGACACGGTGACGGGGTGGTGACATCAGCAGATGACATGGCGGCAGGTACAGTGCAGTGGCAGTGACGTGGATGCAACGTCATGTGGTGACATAGGCAAGCGGGGATGGTGGTAAGCGGTTTCCATCAGACTGCCTTTGGTACGGGAGCGGTAATTGTCAGAGGCGGCCTGATGTAATAGGAAGGGGACAAGTGTCCCGATGTACGACGGTGAAACCGTCGACCATCGGGTACTAATGTACCACTACAGAGGGGCGCCCGATATCGACGAAGGCCGTCGGATCTACGGGAGGCAATCCGACGGTGGACAAGAGGGCAACATGATCGGGCGCTATTACAGGAGCGCACGTGATATACTTTGATTTTTGTATAGTTTTGGGCGGGTTAGACCTTGGGTTATAGACTTAATGTGTGTTCGAGCTTTGGTTATTTATTAATCAAATATTAATAAAACCCAAATGAAATGCATGCGTGGAGGGTAATAGGGTATGGTTTGGGGGAGGGTTTGATGTGGTTATTTATTTAACCGGGTGTTAAATAAATTTCAAAGGTTAATGAACGCGGATGGGTTAACAATGGGTCCCAAATGGAACTAATGTTTCCCGACTTATATTATTTGGCTATAGTTACCAATGGGTGGGTATATTATTATTTTTTGGGTTTTTAATATAGTTTTTGTAGAATAGGGTTGGGAAAATGATTTAGGGAGCTAGATAATAGAGTTAGATGTTAATGTGAGTTCTATGGAATGAAAAGGAATGGATGCATGCTAAGTTTATAGAACAGAAACTTGGGCATAGGGAAATGAATGGATTGTGGAAAGATCAATTTTACACAAGAAATGTGGCTTCTTTTCACTAAGTCAACTCAGATGTCAACTTGGTTTTTAATAAGAATGGAGTGAAACTGGACTTTTTGGGCAAATCCCAAGGTCCACGAGGGGATGTTAGTGAATGATTTCTGGGGGAATGAAAGGGGAAGTTAGTCATGCTTCCTTATTGTACCATCAAACAACTGCCATGGTGTCAATGCCATAAATGAGATGAGTCCTTGACAAGACCACAAGTGATTACTTACTTGCTTCTACAACCTCAAACTACCTACCCAGCCTAATACACCTAACATTTTTTCTTCCTTTGGATTGGGTGCACTTGAATTGGCAAACCCTGATTGTCCTCTTTTTCTTTTGACTGTCCTCCTATCTAAATGTACCCTTATCTCTTCCAAGGGCCCAGATTAAGCAGTTGGGCTCCTTAAATTCTCTACCTAACTACTCATCTACCAAGCTTGAACTATTTGGACAAATATTCTTTCTCTATTCTACAACAGCAATTCAAACATGGCATGGTCCAGATTGAACTGTTGGGCCATCCATCAAATGTGACAAGCAGCAATACCTCCACATGGTGAACTTGCAAATAAGATAACAGTGACATTTTGATTAGCCACTTTCTTGGTCTTTGGTTTGGGGTTCATTTTCACTATTTTTTCTTTTGACCAATTGATTTTCTTGCCTCTTGATTATTCTTTTGAGGCATACCCTCTTTTCATTTTTTACTTTTCTTTGTCTGTATACAAAATATGGAACCTCTGCAGTATGCAGGGATGAACATATTTAGCACTTCCACTGTAAATCATGAAAAATGAAACCTATTGGTATAGGAATCTAACAGTGGCTCCACTTGGGGATGGCTTTTCCTGGTTAAAAGCCAAGAACAGGTCAGATTGCCTTATTTTTCAATTCTTGCTGTAGTCTGAAACTTCCTTGTTTTAGAGGCCATTGATTTGAATGCTTTGTAACATGTGTGTAGTGCTTTTCAAAGCTGATCTGTGCAAAAATTGCAGCTTTTTCTCTTGTTGGTTTCTCTGAGTGCTTATCAGTCATCTTTATACTTCCCAAGACTTCCCTCTGATTTCTTGTGGCACATTCAAAACATACACCCAACTTGGTGTAATTCCTTGACTTTTCTTCAAAATTTGCTGCATTTGGTTCCCTATCTAACTGCTGTAAATGAAAAATGCTGAAAATACAAATATTTATGTACAATATGTAGTTGTTTTATGTTCATCAAAGGGGATCAAAATAATGTTTGAGCATTCTCCCATTGACTGGGCCTTCTTCAGTATCTGTGCCATCCAAACTCTTAAGAAAATAGGTGTTGTTTCCTTGTATAGCTTGAATCACAACTGGTCCTTTCCAAAGAAAATCAAATTTCCCATGTTTCCCTTTATCTTCCCTCTTGGAGTCCCATTTCAGCACTTTATTTCCTATGAAAAAGTCTTCAGATTTTGTTCTTTTATCAAAGATCTTCTTGAGTTTATCTTGTAGTATCTGAGTTCTGTGATAAACTTCTTCTCTTGTCTACTGCAAGTGAATAGTTTGATTGATCCTTCTCTGAATGTCATTGGGCTCTGCTTGTATTTCTTGCAACAACTTGATCACAAGGATTCCTAAAGAAGAGGGGAATCTTGCCTCCATTCTGTTAACACTCAGGTTGTCCCTAAGCTCCTGAAGGGATACGGCTGAGGTAACCACAAACCAATCTTTGGACTGCAGGTTCTAGCCCACCTGCAATCAGAGAGGGCTCTCTCTTAATGATTTAGCTTTGTTGATGATGATTTTAGGCTAGTTATTGGGTTCAAGAGGTTTTGTTTGTGTTTGGGTGGAAGGAGGTTTCTTTCAAGTAGAGAGGCAATGCATAGTGTGACAAGTTTCAAACCATTGGGCGTGGAGTAAGACTGCTGGTGCGTTTTCTTGGTCACAAGAGGAAAGAGGGGCAAGGTAGCTGCTCATGAAACAATACTCAGGCTAAATGAAGATGGATTGAAGGCTAAGGAATGAGAGGCAACAAAGAATCTCTCAATCAGGTTAGCAGAGGGAACATAAACGAGCCCTACCTGGGAGCAGCTAAGAATTCCCAGATAACAGTCATTCATATATGAAATAGAGCAAATATGAGCCATAAGAAATCCATATTTATGCCTACATCAAGAGGAAAACATTAAGAAGCCACATAAACTGAGCATAGAGTGCAGGTAAGCAAATTCTAAACCAGACTTTTGTTCTGCGACTTGAGCATATGTGAATTTGAAATAACAGAGGTAAGGAATACTTATTGATTCATAAAACAACACAAGATTTCCCTCATTCATTCTTCAGAGACATTAACAACACATCAAACAGTCCATTCTCCAAGCTTTCAACAATCTTTGATTATATAAAACATGTCAGATACAGAGCGAGTCTCTCTTGGAGTGCATTTACAAACTAACGAACCAACCAACCAACCCTTATTCCATTGTTCAGGGCTGTCTTTATAGTGAAAATTTCTAAGAGTATTTATTACAACTAGCCTAAACAGGTCTGTGGGAAAAGATTTTTAAACCTAAACCTATGCTGAAATTAAATGCAACTAAATATCTATTGAGCTGTGCCGGAGGTAGCTGAATCAAAATGAGTTAATATGGTGTCCTTGGTGGCTCGATACAATGGTTTTGCAATAACTGTGCTTTGAGCTTTGGTCCACTGATCTCATGTGACTTTGATGTGCAGTAACTGTGATTTGAGAGCCTTTAAATGGCATCTATTGCTTTGTTGACTTTGCTGGATGGCTCTTTAATGTTTGTCTGCTTTCGAGCGCTGCAAAAAACCTTCACTGATACACCTTGCCACTACACTGATACTCTTTGATATGCAATTTGGCTTCATTTATGCTTTGATACTCTTAAATATTTGAATCGGGACTTTCTCTCTCTGCTGATATGCTAAACACTGTTAAATCGCCCCTTTTCTGCCCTTTTGAGGAAAATCGCACATCGAAAATTGCCTCAAATTTTGAATCCGGGCTTCCATTGCATCGATTTCACACTTGCGCGCTTTTTTGGCGGGTGACGTCAGCATGACATCAGCGGTATGGCGGATGACGTCAGCATGACGTCAACAGTGGGACCCAGTACGGAGGTGACGTCAGCAGGGTGACGTGGCAGTACGGTGGGGTGATGACGTGGTAGTACGGTGGTAATGATGTGGCATAGGACACGGTGGCAGGAGGCCGACGTAGGCTGATGATGTGGCATAGTGACATGGTGTCGACGTCACGCAGGGGATGGTGGCTTCTGGTTTGTGGCGCACCGCTTTTGCGCAGAAGTGGTTTTGAAGGAGGGGGCTTCGCCACAACTAGGAGGGTGACGCGTGGCGGGAGTACGACGGGAAAACCGCCCATCTCCCGGACACTAACCCTCGGCATATCGAGGCGGGAAAAGACCCGCCCACCGTAGATCTAGGGTACGCCAGATCTGACGGTCGACGGGAAAGGTAAGGCGGCGAAGGGATAAGGACAGGGTCCGCGCGCCATTTTTTATTATTTAATTCGGCGGGGGGGGGGGGGGGGGGAATCCTTAGAAAGGTGGGTTTTGGGTTATATATAAGCGGGGTCAAATATTTACATGCGGGACTTTAGGAGAAAGGGTGAAGCATGGGTTTTATAGGGTTGGGGTTAAGGGGAAATGGTTATTAGTGTGACCAGGTGTCAAACTAAATCCAGTTAAGACATGGATGGGTTGGTAGGAGCCCCAGATGGACTACTGCTTCCCGGACTTGACAAACATGGCTATAGTGCTAGGGGATGGGAATATGTACATAGGGGGGTTATTAACATAGTTTTAGTAGAGGAAGGGGAGATAGATAGGGAGCTACATAGTAAAATTAGTAGTTAATATGACAAGTGATAAGAAAGTGCTAAGTATGTGAATCTTAGGCTATTAGGGGAAAAATGATTCATAAAGGAAGTATGAACATTCCTTGAGTACAACAGATCTTTACCAAGGCAAATGATATGGAAAATGATGAAACTAAGAGGTATCAAGCAGATCTTGACCTCTTCAGGGAAATTAGTGAGTGATTTAGGGAATAAGGAAGAAGGGGGAAGTTAGTCATGCCTCGCTTGAGCTCCTCCATATGAAAACTGCTTGATAATTGTGACCTAAATAGATATGACACTTGAAAACATGAAATTGATCACAATTCAACATTCTGCAACCTCAAAACTACCTACCCAACCTACTTACCTAGCATTTTTTCTTCTTTTGGTTTGGGTGCACTTGAACTAGCAAACCCAGCTTTTCAACTTTTCTTTTACTGTCCTCCTATCTATACCTACACTTATTTCATCCAGGGGCTTAGATTAGGCTGTTGAGCACCCTTGTTTCTCTACCTATCTAAGAATCTACCAAGATTAAGCTGTTTAGATAGATAATGATTCTCTACATTCTACAACAGGAAATTGAAACCTAGGGAGACCAAGATTAAGCTGTTTGGACTTCCCTTTAACTGCAAATTCTTCAAAAATGGAATAGCACACCAAAATTGGAACACAACAATGGCATTTAGACTAGCACACCCTCATGGCACCCTTCCTTGGCCTCTGTAACAAATATGGAACATTACAACATGCAAAGTGTTCTCTCAAGATCAGACCCTGGTAGGCTGCAGACCAGGAAGACTTCAAGTAACTGTTTCAAACCTACTTTAGGCTGAGGCTTAGCCTCCTTAGCCTGAGAGGGCTCTCTAAAAAAGGTTATTGATTTTGATTAATGATAAGATGGCTAACTCTTGTGGTGTAAAAACATGGATAAATATATTGGCTGGACAAACATTACACAAGTTTCCATTGGACCTATGGAGTCAATCATACTTCAGTGAACAAGGTCACTACCTTTGCATAGAAGTCAGGGCACTTAGCATTTAAATGTTTAGAATACAACTTACATAAAACCACAGTTCACACATGCATACAAGAAGTCAGAGCACAATTAGTGAATTCTGAGTGATTATGCATCCATGCAACTGAAAAAAGACATTAAGGAAAGAACAACACACATATTCTGAACATGAAAAATCCTTCATGAATCCTGAGAAGAAAAGTAGATGCTTTATATTACTGAAAATGGTCTTTACATAAGCTAAAACAATACTTCTGCTATCAATTTTCCAACCCTCATTACATTGGTGTCTCAGCTATATATAGAGCTCTTTACATAACTGATATTCCTCCTCAAGCATGAGGGGAATTCGAATTCATCCTACTATGACACCTAATGATACTTAAAACTAACTATTAAATGCAAATGACACCTAACTAGGAGTCCTAGAGACCTAATACAAC
>APFE030713335.1:20626-80277 GCA_000404065.3 Pinus taeda
TTTTCTTGGCAAAGAACCCTGCTTATCATTCAAAGACAAAGCACATTGATTTTCAGTATCACTTTGTGAGGGATATGATAGAAGACAAAAAGTTGTTGCTGGTAAAGGTGGACACTTTGAAGAATACTTCAGATGCATTGACAAAATCTGTGAGCTCTGAGAAGTTCTCTTGGTGTAGAGAAACAATGGGTGTTTCAGGGCTGAAAAAATTTCTAAGCTCTCCTGTGGCCCCCTGTGGAAAGAAATCAAGTGGGAGATTGTTGGGCTGAGTTATATTCTTTCCACAACTAACCTACGTAGTGAACTAGGGAGTTAGAGGGGGGCGGAGCCCCCCCTTCGTTGCACCGATTGCGCATGGGGGGGGTCACAGAGAGGTTTGAGCGGGGCCGGTAGCCCCCCTCTATAGGGCCTGGGGCAGCGCCCCGAGAATTTTTTTTTTTTTTTGGACCCTATATTAGGTTGGGTGAACCTACCTATGGTTTTCGGTCCATGGTTTTGGACGCGATGATTTTTCAGTCCATGGTATTGGATGCTTCGACATGTATAAATATGTATTGTAACATTGAAAGGAACATAATGAAAAATCAAGCTGGTAGTCCCGGTTTTGGATCGAGGGGAAAATCTTTGTGCATATGTTTTTTATGTGTTATGCTCTCGGAATGTTTATTTTCTTTGTTTTAGAATTTGTGTGCAGATAATTTTTGTACAGGGTTGAAACCTACACCTTAAAACTTGCTATTATTGATATATGTGTGTTTTTCAGAAAATTCTTTAGCAAATCATTTCTGAAGGTTTTAGAATTGTTATCATTTGAATATATATGTTAGTGATATATATTGTGATGAATGCGAATTTTTTTTTACAATTACTTTGTTTAACTTCTTAAACAAAGTAATCATTATATGAATACATCTTCTTATTTTATGAATAAGCCATCTTTATGATTATTTGTCTAATAGAAATAATAAAAAATTACATTGTTAATAGGATACCCGGGTTAGATTAACATATTTGTATATTTTTGAATTGTAGGATAAAACACTTATCATCCTCATTACATATTACAAAACAATCACGCATCAACTCATATATCACTGGGAAACTGGTCCCATCATATCTAGTCGAAACCACCACACCAAACAGAAAAGGAGCTACACTAAGTTCCGGACTTGGTGGTTTTCCCCGATGTTGATGCAGCGACTTTAGAGGCATCAACACATACCAAATCTTTATTTTTGTTCATTGCTTCATGTATATTTCTCCATCCAAATCTCGTGTAGGAATGATATTGTTGAAGTCTGTAATTTTTTCTTTTTTAATATCCTTTTTAGCATCACATTTCTCCTTTTTATCATCATTTTATAGAAATCTCAGCATGTTCAAGGTCAACTTCAACTCTTAAAAAGGTATTCACCATCCATAATTAGAATCTTTGTTTCTTAATGGATTATAATGGAAATATCCTGACAATGATAGAATCATAAAAATTTTGTAGCTAATATTGGTTTCCGTAGCTATATTCATTGTTAGATAGGTTACAACACTTCAATAGAAGGATGAAGACTACCTAGAGATGAAAAATTTCCACCATATGGATAACCATCTATTAGCATAACTTCTCAAGCTACAAGGATTGAGAGATCTAGAAGTCAAATTGAATGTCAAACTCTAGAAATGGCGTATAGCGATCAAGTAAAAGCAACAAAGGAATAGAACAAAATCAACCGAGTGAGATTAACACCTATTCAATTGTTAGATTTTGGATTGAGATGAATCTCCTATGAATTTTTATTTTAGTAGCAAGTCATAGAGAGATTAATTTTCAAATTTAATGTATCTCATAGATGTCAAAATAGCTCATGTCGTGTCAGCTTAAAACTCTTAAAATTGTTTTTTGAAATTTGTATAAAGGTTGTAAGCCAAGACCTGAGACATAAGTTTTTTCTTGAATATTAAGTTTATAATTTTTATACTGTGAAGACCGATGATGGTTCCAACTTAATATAAGTTACTTTTTCTCAATGCGTGCATGAAGATCTTGTGATTACTAGCTGGCCCACACTCACAGGAAAGCCCCCTATCGAGATGTTAGGTTTTGTTTATAGTTTTGTTTTGCATTACTTGTTTTTAGTGTTATAGTTTCTTTTAGTGATTTGTTTCCATCATAATTACATTTTTGATGATTCTCATTTTGATTGCAATGTACTCATAAACAAAAAAAACCCTAAAAAGTTTTCAATTATTGAGTGCATCTTCTTTAGCACTTAATTACTTTGAAAACTAATTCTATTTCTTAAATGCTAATGAAATAGTCTTTAGAGGCTAAATATGCACACAAGTAATAATCCTCAAGTTGCAAATAATTTCATTTCATTTTCTACAAGTAGGAGTTATATAATATTTATTGCAATTTCTCTTTTATGCAATTAGTATAGAATTTCCTTACTGCAATTTAGTATAGAATTTTCTTTTTTTAAGTTAGTGTAGAATGTTTTTAATTTTGAAAAATAGAACTAGATTGTTTCTTTCTTGAAATTTTGCTTCTAAGTATTTTCCTTTCATACAATTAGAAGGAAGTTTCAATTCTGTAATTTAGATAGATTTTCAAATTCTACAAAGTAGTGAATTTCAATTAGGATTTAATATAACTTTGGATTGAAAGAACATGTGCGTAATTATTCTCCAAGTTGTGTGAATTTTTTTTATCCATACTTAGAATTAGTTTCATTTTTAGAATCAATCAATTCACAGAAAGAATCCTAGCATATATAGTACACATACATTTCATAAGTACATGAATCTTGGTTGACAATTAATGAAGTAAATTAAGAACAATTAATTTACCAAACCTTTTAGCACCATTCTCAAGGAAGTGCATATAGGATTTCATTCTTGCATATCATCTTTAGGAGCCATTAATTTTAACAAATTGGAAAATGATAAATAAAACATGTATTCATAGAGAAAGGGATTCTGGAGGTAGATTTATAAGTAGAGGTAGAAGTTCAATTCCAACATCACCACTCACTCCACCTAGACCTCGTAGTACCACACCATTCACCCATACTTGCATCCCATAATTGACAAGTAGACATAGACTTCTTGAGGTGCATAGATATGAACTCCAACCTAGAGATTCACAAACTTCCTCCACCGAATTTGTAGTTGAAGAACCTACTTCCCCAACAAAAGGATTAATTTTCCTCTCTTCGACAGGAGAATAACTTCTAGGACAAGAACTAGATATTCCTAATGAAGAAGAAGAAGAAGAAGAAGAAACTTATTTTAACATACCATTAATAGAGGAACAAGAAGAAGAAGTAGATAATTATATTGTAGAATTTTATATTAGCTCTGAGGAGTCTACAATGGTAGGGGAAGGAGAAGGAGAAGTACATGATGTAAATGGTTAACTTAGGATTGGAGGTGGAAGAGGCATAGGAGGAAATAGAGGAGGAGGTGGACGTAGAGGTGGCAAAGGTGGTAGGTGAGAACTAGATCCTTATGGATTTCCCATATTTGATGAAGATACCACAACCACAATGGACAAAATCTCATCCTCTATCGTCCCTAATTTCCATGGTCTAAGACACAAGGTCCTTAAAACATTTTTTTCGAGTTTTAATTTTTGTGTAGAACCTATGACCAGTTACTTGATCCTCAAAAAATGAAATTAGTCCCAACAACTCTTCAAGATAGAGCACTTAAATGGTTTATGTGATTAGGAACACATACAATGAGAACATGGGAAGAAATGAAAAATGTGTTCTTAGAAAAATACAAGGATTATTCTATGCCCTGTTGGGGCTTCGTTTTTCCAAATTTTGACACCTTTCTCCCTACTTTACCTCTCCCATTTTGAACTATACTAAACCCCTATTATGCCTCTTTCAGTTATAATAGTTATGCTTTTGCCAAAAGGGTGTCATAGGTTGAAGGTATGAAAATTAACACTAAAAAGTTCCTTTTACCTTAACTTTAAGTATTCCTTAGCTAGATATTCTTTACTTAATTACCATGCCAACTAATCTTGAGTTCTTATGTAGATTTTTTTTTATTCAGAAATAGACCCTTAATTCCTGCAGACAGCTGTGCAATTCTATTTCCTGCAAACACTCTGGATTTCTTGCAGTGATGGATTTCTTGTAACCACCTATATTTCTTGTAGCAACATCGATAGTTAGCCATGTTGCACGAATATCTAATTCAAATGGGAATATGGGTTTTGTGGGGAATACATCATATATGGTTGTTGTCCTAATGTTTGTTTCAGATATGCCAACAACGCCACCTAGATTCAGAAACCTTCTCTCATTAACCATTTGGAGGAACAACCATGTAATGAATTTCATCTAATCCATGCTTTCAGTCATGGATTAGACACAATATGGCTAAAAATCGATATTTTCTAACAATAATGTTAGCCGATGTCTTAGATTAGTAGTCACCTTTATTTCGAACCATATATGGGATTTGTAAATGTATAAATTATGTCATAGTTTTTATGATAGGGGGTTGTTAGATTGTTGGGTTGGTTTTCAGCACAGACTTTGCATCAAGTTGTAGTCAATTGTATCTTTTTCAGATTAATACAAAGATATATATTTTGTCTATTTCAGTGAGGAAGCTCTTCTAATTTGAAGGGGTTGTGAGTAAGGGAGGGCCCCCTTTGCTCAGAACTCCCATAGTTTAGTATTTATGCATTTTATTTATGTTATGTAACAATAGTTTATTTTTACAGCTAATGCACTCTTTCTCATATATCACCAGCACTGGATTAAATGAACTAGTTTCCTCTTCATGTGTGGAATTCAGTTAATGAAGATTTGATTTCTAATGTTGATTGACTTTTTGAATTTGTTGTAAGTTGATTTATATATCTTTTCCTAATAATCATCAACAATATTAAGAGCTATAGAGGGATGTTTGATCCAATTTATAGCCTTTGTTGCTAAGTGATTGATGCATGAAAGACTCATTGGTTTTCTGTGATTGGATACTTAGATCAATCAGCACTTACATTGTTAAACCTGCATATACTTTGCATGCATCTCACAAGCTTACCTGGGTTAATGATTTATGTTAATCAAATTATAAGGCTATAATTTGACTCAACATTTTCGCACCATTTTCATGGAGGTGCTAAAGGGATAATACTGAAGTGTTTTCTCTTACATGCATTGATTGGAATTTTTCAGGACTAGGCGAGTCAAAGTGGTAAGATGTAGGGCAAAGCCCATGCATCAGAGGAGGTCAGAAATTTGCCAAAGCCACGTCCTAATTGTTTGGTAAGTAGTTTATTTTGAATTTATTTTCATAGTAGATGATTGGGTCCAACATCTACAAATGTCTTTTGTGGTGGTGTGAGCACCACTTCATTTAGTAATACACTGGAAAGGAAAAAGAAGTTTGCAATATATAACGAAACAAGAGAAGAAGAGTCTAGTTAGGAGGTTTGTGGTCCTGAAAAGAGCCCAAAACATATTCTTGCTTCTACAATAGCATCTTATGTAGGAAAATATTATGTTTCTTCCCACCTTGAATCTCCTGTCACAAGGAAAACAACATCTTTGCTCAATGTTTAGCTTGAAAATGAATTCTTTAGCAATCATGTTCAAGAACTAGAATTCCAAACCATTGATTCCACAAAATCTGTAGTTTACAAGGACCCCACTTCCTTTTCGTCTAGAATGGCTCATGAAGAGGGGACTCGTCACACATATGGATACAAAGATAAGGAAGAAGAATTGGTCACATTTGAATTCCCTATCAGGGAGACTGGTGAAGCTACTCAGATGAAGAATATTCCTCCTTTAGCCGTGCCTAACTTTCATGGGGTTCCCAGTGAATATCATGATTCCTTTCTATTTGAGTTCAATGTGTTGTGCAAGATCTATGATTGTTCTTGCAATTCTCAGAAGCTAAAGTTGTTTCTTGCAACATTGAAGGACGTGGCTCTCAGGTGGTTTATGGGGTTGGCTTCAAACTCCATTACAACTTGGGAGGAAATAAAAAGGTATTCTTAAGAAAAAATCAAGATTATTGTAAGACTAGTGACCTCAGAGAATAGATTTTTGGCATGACTCAAAAGGAGGGGAAGCGTATTGAGGACTTGGTGAAGAGATTTCAGTACAATATGAAGAGATCCAAAATGAATCAACTTAGCAAGGATACTAAAAGAACAATTTTTCTTTGAGAAATCAGATCAAAATATTTGGAGATTTTGAATATGATGGGAGGAAGTGACATAACAAAGTTGGGCTATGATGATGTTTGTGATATATGTTGAATATATTCAAGAGAAAATTCTAATGTTTGAGGATGAACAATAGATACAGCTTCAAGGCTTGTCAAGTTAGTTGCTATAGATGGAGTAACCACAACTGAAATGGGTAATTTATTTGAAAATTTTAAAACTGATATTCCTAGCATGTTATCTTCTCAATTGGATGTTATGTAGGTTAAGAAGAAACCAAAAAAATAGGAGGAACTGGAAAAAGCCCTAGCCATGTTCTATTTGAAATGTAGGAAGAAGCATGCCTTGAGGGAATGTCCTGCAGATAGCATAGAGGTATGTCGAATATGTGAAGCAAAGCACTCCACTAATCAACGCCCTTCACTTCCTAAAATCAAAGTAGCATATCTAGCAGATCAAGGAGATATCAATGCTCTTTATGCAATGGCACCTCAAAGACCATGGAAACCACGTCCTATAGGTATGGGTCAGTTGCATTTCAAGTTCCTTGTAATAAAAATCAGATGTGGAATATCCCAATGCCCTGACAGACTTCGCCTCGACAACAACTTTGGTAGGGGAACTTTTCTTACCCTACCACTCAGAATTTTCCTTCTTAAAAGTATTATCCTCCATAGCCCACACAAAAACAAATGATTCATACTCAACAACAGTAGCTTTAGTTTCCTACCCCACCAAATCCACCTCACCCTACGTAACTTCTTGCCCAACATTTTCTAACCTAAATAATAAAACCATCCAATCCACTCACAACATTGGATTGGTCACTTATCCCACTTTTCCTACCTATTGTATTGCACCACAGTCGTTGCAAGAAATTTTTGTTTCCGTGTTATAGGAATTTACTGTGTTATAGGAATTTCCCGTGTTGCTACAAGAAATCTAGTTGAGGTCAGGAAAAGTGGTGAATCATCCCGAAATAATTGAAGAGATACTATAAGGTCCATAGGTTGGCCCCCATATGCGCAGATACAACTAATCATTATAAGCTAGTGCATGGAACATAGAGGAAGATATCCTAGAAATTCTTGAAGTTGAAACCAAACCTGAACCAGCAGAATGTTCTACTTCAAGGCCACAAGAACCTTCATTTTCCCATATAATCCAACCTCCTTTTCTGGAGAGGTTGGAAATAATACTAAAGAAACCCAAGTTTGATCTTGCATCTAAATTGAGAAATATATGCATTAAGATCCCATTGCTACAAGAAATTAAATATATCCCAATCTATGCTAAAACAGTAAGGGATCTATGTACCAAGAGACTTGGAAGACAAAAGAGAGAACTCTCTACAATTCAAGTAGGTGGAAAGCTTGCAAGTTTAATGTCTACTAGATTTGTTACTAAAAATATGTAGACCCTAAAATCCCTATGGTTACTGGCTTTATTAATGGACAACCTATAGAAAATAATTTAATTGATTTGGGTGCAGTCATTGATGTGATGACCATGGAGACCTTATCTAGAATAGGAACCTTTGACGTATTGCCTACTTCTACCATGTTAGAATTAGTAGATAGGTATAAGGTAAAGCATGAGGGGGTATTAGAAGATATTGCCATCTCATTAGATTCCTAGAAATTCCCTGCATATGTTTATGTCCTTTAACCCAAAATTAACTTAGGACGACATCCTTTGATCTTGGGGAGCCCGTGGTTAGCCACGGTAGATACTTGTATAGGGTGTAGGTCCAGAAACATGACCATCACTCATGGGACTAAGATAAAGCATATTAATTTGTATTCTGCTGCTCAACCTCTCTTAAGAACAGAAAAGACACATTAGGTTGAAGAAGAAGAGCATGATTCAAAATGTGCATGACCATTTCTAACAATTGCCCAAGCCATGAGCCTTAAAGGAAATTCAGAAGAAAATTTGATAAATTGTTGTATTTCTAATCCTGATTTTTTGCATCAAGAAGAAGGGCAGTCTAGTCATAATTTAGATTTCATTACTAATTTGCAGGATTTTCATGAGTATAGTAAATTAGCTGAACTACATTCAACCTTGTTATCTACATTTCTTGCATATTCCATGACTGAATGGGGGAGTAAGGTGGTTGAAAATTTTCTTGAAAAACATTTGAATATTAATTCTTCCTTAACCCCTAAACAAGAAAAATAGTTAATTCAAGCATTCAAAAACTTTTCAGACGCCTCTTCTTGGGAATACACAAATATGAGAGGCATTCACCAAGACACATGCATTCATCATATTTATATAGAAGAGAAATCCATGCCCGTAAGATAGACACGAAGGAGGATGAACCCTGCTTTAAGAGAAATTGTGAAAGATGAATTGTAGAAATTGTTAAATGTAGGGTTCATCTATCCTATCTCTGATAGCTAGTGGGTAACTTTGTTGGATATTGTCCCCAAAAAGAATGGTAAATGGTGAGTGTGTGTCAATTACAGGGAACTAAACATGGCTACCTTGAAAGATCACTTTCCCTTTCCTTTTATAGACCAAGTGCTAGATACTTTAGCAAGAAAAAAGTATTTTTTCTTCCTAGATGGGTTCAATAGGTACAATCAGAATAGGATAGCTCTGGAAGACCAGGAAAAGACTACATTCACATGTCCCTAGGGCACCTATGCATATAGGGTACTACCAATGGTTCCATGCAATGCACTAGCCATATTCTAGCAAACAGTCCTTGGTATTTTCTCTGATCTTTTGCATGGTTATATAGAGGTTTATATGGATGACTTGATAGTCATGGGTGATACTTTTGAAGAATTTTTACATAATATTGAGAAATGTTTGCAGATATGTAGAGAAACTAACCTCTCATTAAGTAATGAAAAATGTTTTATGATTATGAATGAAGATATTGTTTTTGTTCATCATGTTTCTACTGTAGGAATTAAAGTTGATTCGTTGAAGATTGAAGTCATTGCAAATCTACCCCCACCTACTAATCCCAAGGGAGTCCAAAGTTTCCTTGGACATGCAGGCTACTATAGAAGGCTTGTTGAAAATTTTACAAATGTAGCCTCTCCATTATTTAAATTATTCACTAAAGAAGCTGAAATTCATTGTGATGATTAGTGTCAATCTGCATTTGATACACTCAAGGAAAAACTTTCTTCAGCACTGGTCTTGGGAGACCCATATTGGAAATTACCTTTTCATGTTTCCATTGATGCCTCTGATTTAGCCATAGGAGAAATATTAGGAAAAAAGGAGGATCCAATAACCCATGTTATTTATTATGTTAGTAAAAATTTTACTCCTGTAGAACTAAATTACATGGTAATTGAAAAAGAATTCCTTGTTGTGATTTATGCTATTAATAACTTTAGAAATTACGTCACGGGATATGAATTTTTTGTACACATCGATCACTTTTCCATTTGATATCTCATGAATAAACCAGTTACTAATGGCAGGATTACTAGGTGGCTTTTGTTGCTGTAGGAATTTTTTCATCACGATATTGGATACGTCTTGAAAAAAAATCAGCTAGTTGATTTCTTATCTAGACTCAACCATGCAGGTGAAGGTGTTCCTGTTAATGATAGCTTTCTTGATGAAAATTTGTTTTCTATTTCTATTAAAACACCTTGGTTTGTAGACATGGCCAATTACCTTGCTATAGGAAAGTTGCCTCCTTATTTTTCATCTAATCAGAAAAAGAGAATTATTAGAAAAAGTGTTGATTACTCTTGGATTAAGGGAGATATTTTTTTCATTGGACCTGATTTTATTATCTGCATGTGTGTCTAGGAAGATGAGATCTATGACATTTTGAGATCCTGTCATGATGAACCACATGGAGGACATTTTGCAGACAAGCAGACAACTTACAAAATCCTTTCCTTAGGTGACTATTGGCAAAGTCTTTTCAAAGATGTAAGGGAATATGTCCAGATGTATGACAACTAACAAAGAATGGGGTGACATGTACAATCAGACGAGATGCCTTTACAACCACAGGTTATCATAGAACCTTTTGAGAGATGGAATATTGATTTTGCATGTCCCATCAACCCTATGTCCAAAGGTAAGAAGTATATTTTAGTTTTTACTAATTATGTTACAAAGTGGGTGGAGGCAAGAGCGCTACCTAGAGAAACAAAGAAAACAATGGTAGATTTTTTATTATTATTATTATTATCTTTTTAATTTTTTTTTTCTCTCATATTTTTGTGATATTTTTGTAAGATTTGGGGTACCTATGGAAATAGTCGCTGATCAAGGTACTCAGTTTGTGTCTTATGTAGGGAATTGTGTAAAAATATTGGATTACTCACCGAAAGTCCACCCCTTATCATCCACTAGCCAATGGGTAGGTGGAATCAACAAATGAGGTGTTGGAGACAACCATTACTAAGACAATGCAATTAAATAAGAAGGATTAGTCTGACCGACTTCCTGAAGCATTGTGGGCTTAAGAGATTACATGGAGGAATACCAATGGATTTTCTTCGTATGAATTGGTGTGTGGAAAGCAAGTTTTATTTCCCATTGAATTTCAAATCAAAACTTTTAAAATGGAAGCAGATTTGGGTATAGATCTTGATGAAGCTCGGCAACAAAGAATCATGTAGCTCAATGAGTTGGATGAGATTAGGTAGGATTATCTTTAGCATACTGAATTGAGTCAACAACAATGGGCTAAATGGCATGACAGATACATTAAAAAGAAGTAGTTCAAAGAGGGATACTAGGCATTGTTGTATGATTCAAAATTCAAGAACTTTAAAGGAAAATTTAACACACGTTGGCTCGGCCCATATGAAATTGAGAAAGTCTCTGATAATGGATCTATTTAAGTTAAAACCATTGATGATGGGAATGTTACTTTCTTCGTGATTGGGAATAGACTCAAGTTATATCAAAAACCCCAATCTAAGGAGGAATTTGTTGAAGAAATTGTGAAGAAAAGAGAGCTTGAGATGGTTAGAGAAGGGATGGGCCTCACTCTCATTAAAGGTGATGGGCCTCACATTGGTTAACAACTAACCTCAATGGTTGGTAATCCAATGAGCTCATTTCACATTCAACATCAACACCTTTATTCATGTGCAGTGAACTATACAAAAATGAGGTAGAAGTGTTGATTGATGGTTCAATTTCCTACAGAAGCTCTGCAAGTCATGGTTCGATTTCCTGCAGAAGCTCCGCAAGTCATGTTCTAATTTCTTGAAGAAGTTCTAAAAGTCGAGGTTTGATTTTATAGCAGACTTAGCTGTCGCGGTTCCATTTCAGGTAGAAAGCTCAATAGTCCCAGTTCCATTTCCTGTAGAGACACCTTGGTTTTCTAGAAAAACAAAAAGCATAGATAGAGAATTGATTTAAAATTATTTAAAAAGTGTTGACGTATTTTAAATAATAGTCAAGGTCATGAATTATGAAATCATATATCTAATTTAACTATTAGGTGGGTTATCATCTCAAGGACATGCTTGCATGATTTGAAGTACTAGACCCTTGGAAAGTAAGAACTGTAAAGTATAGCGAGCGACAGGACACTTGAGGTAAAGGGTAATTAGCACTTTAATTTTTAATATTTGTATGATTTTTCGGCTATGGTCACCCTTGCAGCAAAACGTGGTTGTAATCCAGTGCATTATCACTCCAACTCCTCACTCGATTGCCATGATTCTTACACGACCATTAGACGTACTCACAATATCTTCCTGTAGGTCGGATCATGAGGACAATCATGATCATGTCTTATCTCTTGAAAATCCTATGCTTTGTGATAACTTTCTATAATAATCCCTCCCTTGTCACGCAAGTCCATTACAAAGCTTAAGTCGTTATTTCCAAGAAGTTCATATGCCCTGTATTCCAATCTTTCACCATGTCAAAATTAAATGCCCCCATCCACTTTGAGCCATAAGGGTTTGAGTTGCTGGAGGTCGACCCTAGCAGTAAGGTGAGATTGGGAACAACAAGTTGGCTGCCATTTTTCCAGTGATTTAGTTGCCACAATTCGGAAGTAAAAAAATCTTTCGCCCTAAACCTGAATGGTAATAAGCCTCAAGTTGGGGATGCTCAATTCAGGTTGACTGATGGTTTGGTAGTGTGAGCATGTAGGATTTCACAATTAGGAGAACATTAGTTCAAGAGCCAGCATTTCAACAAGGGCTTGTGTGCATCCTTCTTCCGTAAAGAGCATTTGGACCTCGATTGGAGTAAGGGAATTTGGCAAGATTTCTTGAAGAGTAAGTACTAGAAATTATTGTTTCTCCTGCAGGAATACATAATGTGTGAAGGTCACATTGGGCTTGCATTCATGTTTCATATTCAGATTCTCGCCCATTTTCATGACAAAATGTTAAATTTTCCCTACTACTTGAGGATGAATGATGAAGATGTTGATGGCTACTAGGGAGATACGGGCCAATTTAGAGGAAAACCTCTACAGCCACGGGCTGGTGGAAATCATCTTGGTGGAGGATTTGAAAGATAAAAATCAAACATGGGAGGAGTTCCTAGCTAAATACTACTTCGTAGAAAATGGGGATTCTGATTCCTCATATTCCATGGAGGAAGTGTCATAGAGAAACTAAGGAAAACATTGTAGATGTGTGGGCTATAGATAAAAGGGAAAGAAAGGAGAAAAACTATGACCCTTCAGAGTCTACAAAGGAAAAACTAGTGGAAAAAGAAAAAAAACAAGTCACGGACTCAGAGTCCAATGGTAAAGAAGGAAAGAAGAGATGACCTCGACTCTTTGAAGCCCACTGAGAAGAAGCCTATAGAAAAACCAAAGAAGAAGAAGAAGCCTTAGACCCTCAGGCTACAGGTGAAGAAAGAAGAAAAATATGAGGAAGTGGTGGTGACAGGAAAGGCTATGGGTAGACAGCCCAAGTTGAAGAATGGCACTTCCACCTTCGAAAAAATATTTACTAGGAGCCAGGATATTCAGCTGGCTAAAAAATGTACTGCAGATGCAGAATTATTGCCCAAGACACCAGATAAGAAGAAGGAGAAACACCATGGCCCACCCAAAGGTAAAGAGAAGATCGAGCCAGTTGAGTTTATCGGTGAAGAAGTGATGTTCTTTCAGGACTCCCCGTTGCATGGAAGCGGGAATAATATAGAAGGAGAACAATAAGAAGAGGAGGACCTTGAGTCCCCTCAATATCTCCAAGGACATTAGGAAGGGGAAGTAACCCCTCAGAAGAGATGGTCTCTGTAAGAAATCTCACAATCTCGGAGAGAGCCTTGAGAGAGGAAAAAGAGACCTTAAAGGAGAACAATCTACGTATCCAAAAGGAGCATGAAGAGTGGGTCCAGAAAGAGGCCCGAATTATGAAAATGAAGTAGGCTAGGATCGACCATCTGAAAAAGAATAATGAACTATAAAAGGGTAAAATTCCTTCAAAATCTAGTGGTAACAAGTTGGACTATTTGGCAGAGGTAGTAGATCAGTGGGTTACAGTATTTGCAACTCAGGATAATTAATGGTTTCCTTTTTATTTTTGGGGAAGATGCAACACTTTTTCTTGCATAAGGGGCATGCAAGAAACTAGGTGTGGGGGAGATGTTGGGGCTTGGTTTTTCCCAATTTTGACACCTTTTTCCATACTTTACCTCTCCCATTTTGAACTATCTTAAAACCCTATTATGCCTATTTCCGTTATAATACTTATGTTTTTGCCAAAAGGCTATCGTAGGCTGAAGGTATGCAAATTAACACTAAAAAGCATATTTTACCTTAACTTTAAGTATTCCATAGCTAGTTGTTCTTTATTTAATTACCATGCCAGCTAATCTAGTGTTCTTGTGTAGATTTGTTTTGATTCAGAAACAGACCCTTAATTCCTGCAAATAGTTGTGCAATTATATTTCCTGCAAACACTTTGGATTTCCTACAGTCCCAGATTTTGTGTAACCAACCAGATTTCCTACAGCAACATCAACAGTTAGCTATGTTCCATGAATATCTAATTCAAACGGGAAAACGGGTTTTGTGGGGAATACATCATATATGGTTGTTGTCTTATTGGCTGTTTTAGATCTTCCAACAACACCACCCAAATTAAGAAACCTTCTCTCATTGGCCGTTTGGAGGAAAGCCATAGCCATGTAATGAATTTCGCTAATCCATGATTTCAGTCATGGATTAGACCCAGTATGATTAAAAATCGATATTTTGTAAAAATATTGTTAGCCGATGGATTATATTAGTAGTCTCTTTCATTTAGAGCCATATATGGGCTTTATAAATGTATAAATTCCATCCTATTTTTTATGATAGGGGGTTGTTAGATTGTTGGGTTGGTTTTTAGCATAGACCGTGCAACAGAATGTACTTGATTGTATCTTTTTCAGATTAATACAAAGATATATGTTTTGTCTATTTCAGCGAGCAAGCTCTTCTAATTTGGAGGGGTTGTGAGTAAGGGAGGGCCCCCTTTTCTCACAACTCCCATGGTTTAGTATTTATGCATTTATTTCTGTTATGTAACAATAGCTTATTTTTACAGCTAATAAACTATTTCTCATATATCAGCAGCACTAGATTAAATGAACTAGTTTCCTCTCCATGTGTGGAATTCAGTTAATAAAGATTTGATTTATAATGTTGATTGAATTTATAAATTTGTTATAAGTTGATTTATATAACTTTTCCTAATCATCATAAGAAATATTAAGATATGTAGAAGGAAATTTGATCCACTCTATAGCCTTTGTTGCTAAGTGATTGATTCAGGAAAGAGTCATTGGTTTTGTGTGATTGGCTAGTTAGTTTAATCAGCACTTATAGTGTTACTCCTGCATATACTTTGCATGCATCTCACAATATTACCTTCTTGGGTTGACAATTTATGTTAATCAAATTATAAGGCTATAATTTGACTCAACATCCCTCATAACCTTAAATATGAAGTCTTTAAGATGATGCAGAAAGAGCATGAAAGCCTTGAATATCTAGTTGAAATATTTTCTTACAATATCAAAACGTCTCAGATGTATACTTTGGATTATAAAACACTAAAAGGTATTTTGTTAAAATCCATTAGAGATGAATGGATTGATATTCTTAATTTAATGGGCAAGGGAGATGTTTCACAACTTTCATTTGGAGAAATTTGTGATTTGTGTAAACATTTCTCAAGGGGTAAGGCTAGAACTGGAAAAAAACTGAGAGATCCTGTAATGACCAAAAAAAATAAATCTACAACTTGAACAGTAAGTAGAGTTGAAATAGGAAATTTGCTTGATAATTTGAAATAAAATATTCGAGCTAGTCTTAGTGAACAACTAGATACCCTTAAGATACAAAAAAAGAAAAAAGATGAGTATGTTGCATTATCTATTTTCCATCCCAAGTGTAGGAAGAAACATGCCTTAAGTTAATGCTCCCTTGTTAGTATAGAAATTTGTGTCATATGCAATGAAAATCATGACACAGAGGAATTCCCTTCAATACTGGTCTTAAAGTTGTTTTTCAAGATGAAGTTGGAACAAGCCAAGTTGAATCTCTTTGTTTTATTTCTAAAATACCATGGAAAAAAACAATAATCAAATATGACTGAAGGTTTCAATACTCAATCATATGAACAACCACAGAACCATTGTACTATACCCATGTTGTGGCAATGTTGACCCCCACAATATCAAAATCCATCTTGGGCACAAGGTTTGAAAATCCCTTATGAAAAATATCCTCAATATCCTCAATTCCAACAACCATATGCTTCTTTTCCACAACAATATTATATTTCTCAACCAACTCAACCTTCATTTCAAAATTCAAACCAACAACTTTCATTACCATTTCCTCAAAAACCCAATAAATTACCTACCCAACCGCTTCCAAACCTAAACAATAAAAATCAACAAGCTATTTATAATGTTGAAGGACAAAATTTTCAAGCTTGTATGATTATCTCATTAGGTCTAAAAGATGTTCAACTTAGATATAGTAGGGTTTTGCAAAAGAGGTCACCAACAACTACCATCCAAAATTCTAAAGAGGATGAAGTTCACGAGAGAGATGCAATTTTTGATCAAGAAAATATTCCTCTAAAGGAAGATGTTCCTATAACATAAAAGATGAGAAAATAAAGTAAGCTCCTACATTTCCTCTAGTAGGACAACCTTTTGTCTCTTTGCAAGATCCTCCTTTTCTTGAAAGGTTCCAAAATTGATAAAGGAATAGAAAATATTTTTTTTTACCAAATTTTGATATGCTAAATGAACTTAAGAATATTTGCATTAAAATTCCTTTATTACAAGCTATAAAGGAAATACCAATATTTGCAAAAACTATTAAGGAGCTATGCATTAGAAAACCATTAAGAAAAATAAAAGATATTAAATAGATTCAATTCATAGGTAAAATCATTGATATCATGATGGGAAAGCCTATTTTTCAAAAATATCTGGATCTTGGTAGTCCCATTGTGAAAATTCATATCAATAGTATTGATATTCCAAACACTTTGATTGATTTAGGAGCAACCATTAACATTACGAGTACACAAATAATGGAGCAACTTAAGCTTCTGAATCTTTAATATACTCCTACATTATTAAAATTGGAAGATATATATGTTATCAAACTAGATGGAGTATTAGAATATGTGTATGTTTCTCTATATTCATGAGAATATACTGTAGATTTCATGATTTTAAGCCCCACAAATAATTTAGGAGACCATACATTGATCCTTGGTAGACCTTGGATAGCTATAGTTGAGGCATTCATAAGTTGTAGATATGGTGCTATGTATATCTATGACGAAAGTTCGACTAAGAAATTTGCATTATGTCCTCTTGAAAAAACAATAATTGAAGTAGAAAGTGATATTTGGATAGATGATGATAATGAAGACTATAATGTTTTGCAACTAGTTTATACGCTTTCACAATTAGATGAAGAAGATCAATTGATAAATTCAATGAATAATAATCAACATTCTTCATAAAATGAGAAAGATCAAAGTTTCAAGAATAATGCAATATTGAATATTTATCATCTCACCAAATGGTTTTACATTCTATGAAAAATTTGGCAATTCTCAAGTAAAAAACATTTCATATAAAATACTAAATATTAACAATAATTTGGAACAATTTCAAAAAGGAAAATTGATACAGATGCTACAGAAACACTCTTATTCTTATGCATGGGAGTACACTAACATGAAAGGGATTGATCCTAGAAATTGTATGTGTCAAATTTATATTCAAGAAAATGCTAAACTGATTAGACAACCTTAGAGAAGGATGAATCCTAATGTGAGAGAAATTATTAAGGGGGAATTACAAAAGTTACTTAATGTGATTTTCATCTATCCAATATGAGATAGTCAATGGGTGTCACTTTTAGTGATTGTTCCTAATAAAAATGGAAAATGGAGAGTGTGGATTGAATATAGGGAATTAAACAAATCTTCTTTGAAATATCATTTTCCACTAGCTTTTATAGATCAAGTATTAGATACTTTGACACGAAATAAGTATTTTTCATTTTTAGATGGTTTTAGTGGATATAACCAAATCCAACTAGCACCAAAAGCTCAAGATAAAACTACTTTTACATGTCCATGGGGAACATATGCCTATAGGGTCCTTCCCTTCAGATTATGTAATGCACTCACCACATTTCAGAGAGCTAACTAAGGTATGTTTTCTGATCTAATTCATGACTGTGTGGAAGTATACATTAATTAATTTACTGTGTATGGTGATAGTTTTGAAGAAGCTATTGAGAATTTGGAAAAAGTTCTTGTTATATGTAAAGAGGAAAACCTTTCATTAATCCATGAGAAATGTTTTATGATGTTAATGAAGGGATTGTTTTAGGCCACCATATTTCGAGCAATGGAATTAAACTGGATACATCTAAAGTAGAAATAATTTCTAAAATTTGAATTCATGTTTGTCAAAGAGATGTTAAAAGTATTCTTAGGTTTACTAGATATTATAGAAGATTCATAGAAAATTTCATAAAAATAGCCCCTCCACTTTTCAAACGCCTTACAAAATATTGTGAATTTGTTTGGAATTCTAACTGTTAGAAAGCATTTGAGACATTGAAACAAAAGATTACTGAAACACCAATTTTAAAAGGACCTAATTGGGCTCATCCTTTTCATATTTCTACTGATGCTTTAGACATAGCTCTAGGAGCTGTGTTGGGACAAAAATATTTAACTCCTTATCATATCTGTTATACAAGAAAAAATTTGACTCTCCCAGGGTTAAATTACACTCTAACAGAAAAGGCATTTTAAGTTGTTATGCATGCCATTAGTAAATTTCGTTATTATATTACTGGTTATGAAACTTTCATTCATACAAATCTACCTGATAATAGATATCTAATGAAAAAACTAGTCACTAATGGTAGAATTACAAGGTGGTTTCTATTGTTTCAAAAATTCAACATTACTATTCTTGATAGACTAGGAAAATAAAATACAGTTGATGACTTTTTTTCTAGAATGAAGAATAATAATGATGATGTTCCAATAAAACATAACTTTCCTGATGAATATAATTTTGCAGTATCTACTAAAGCACATTGGTTTTTAGATGTTTCTAATTATTTGGATACAGTAAAATTACCTCCAGAACTATCAACAAAGTAAAAGCAAATAGTGATCAAAACTACTGTACCTTATTCTTGGATAGATGGAGAATTGTACACAACTAGACCTGATTTGATTATTCGAAGATGTTTCCGAGAAGATGAAGTGCCTAAAATGTTGAAAGCTTGTCATGATGAGCCATGTGGAGGACATTTTTACGAGAGAAGAATGTCTTACAAAATCCTTCTTTTTGGATATTATTGGCAATCCATTTTCAATGATGCCAAAAAATATGTCAAAAGATGTTATAGTTTTCAAAGGAGGAGGAAGCCCATTCCATCAGATGAAATTCCTCTACAACCATAGGTACTTGTAGAACCCTTTGAGAAGTTGCCTCCATATTTTTTTGGATCAATAAATCCTCCATCTAGACATAACATGTACATACTTGTTTGCATGGATTATGTTACAAAATAGGTAGAAGCTAAAGCTATTTTACTTGCAACTAAAAATGTTATAGTTACATTGAATTTTGAAGATATCTTTACTCGTTTTTGTGTTATAGGAGAAATTGTAATAGATTAAGGCACCCAATTCGCATCCAAGTTGGTACAAAAGATCATGGAGAAATATAAAATCAAGAATTAGAAATCTACTCCATATCACCCACAAGCCAATGGACAAGTGGAATCTACCAACAAAGTTCTTGAAGTAATTTTCACCAAAATTGTGCATTTTCATAGAAAGGATTGGGTAGAAAAGATTCAAGAAGCATTATGGGAATACCAAGCTACATGGAGGAATACAACTAAACATATTCCTTACGAACTTGTCTATGGAAAGAAAGTTTTGATTCCAATTGAATTCCAAGTGGACACCTTCAGAACAATCGCTAAATTGGTCCCTGATCTATCAAAAGCTCGGAAACAAAGATTAGCACAATTAAATGTGGTAGATGAGATCTGATAAAATGTTATTACAAAAATAAGCATAGTTCAGTAGCAAAGATCTAAGTGGCGTGAAAAATTAATCGAAGATAAAAGGTTCAAGATAGGTGATTGAGATCTTCTTTTTTATTCCAAGTTCAAACAGTTTCAAGGAAAATTTCAAATGCATTGGCTTGGTCCTTATGAAATTGATGCTATTTTTTATAATGGAGAAGTCAAAATCAAAACTATTGTTGATGAACAAATTGCTTTCCTTCTTAATGGTCATAGATTAAGGTTGTATCATAAACCCATAATAAAGCAATAATTTGTCAAGTATTTGCAAGAGAATTTTGAATTCAATTTGGTCAAGGAAGATCATTCTTCTCCTCACTCTCTAACTTCACTGTAATTTTTCAAATGAAGACTTATAAAAAGAAATAAAAAATAAATAAGAAGAAAAGGAGAAAAAGGAAAATAAATAAATAAATATCTATCAATATCTCTCTCTCTCTCTCTCTCTCTCTCTCTCGCTCTCTCTCTCTCTCTCTCTATATATTATATATATATATATATATATATATATATATATATATAATGTATAAACATGAAAACCGAGATTTCTTGGCAATTTAGATTTTCAAAACACCCTCTTTCTTATCCCTTATTCTTTTTATCCTTGCTTTCCTAAAAAAACCTTTAGTTCTTATTGTAGCGGCTATAACCACCCTCCAAAATTTTGCCTTAGCTTCATTTTGGATCCTCCCTACCAACCACCTTTAGCAGCATGTCTTGTACAGTCAATTACATAAGCTTCATGGGTTTTTCAGCAACTTGCTAGCTTATGTATGATAGCTTGCTTCACTACCCTCACAGGCTGCCACTTCGGACTTGGTCCAGCTACTGGCCAAGCAGCTCCCTTAAAAAGTTGTGCAATTCTGGAGGGGAACCAACCTTCCTCCAGAAATTACACCAATCTGAATGGCAGCCTCCCAGGCTCAGAAATTGCAAATCCTATCAATCATCCTTCCTCTAGAAATTTACGCAATCTGGCTCAGTAATGCAGCTCGACCTAGAAATTGTGAAATTCTGAGTAGCAGTCAACTGCCCCTCCCAGAAATTGTGCAATCCCTCTAAACAACCAGCCCAACTTCCTCCCAGAAATTACGCAAAAGTCCCTCTGAGTTAGGTAGGTTTTTTCATGTGCATTTGGGTTGACCTGTTCCCCCCGGGACCAAGAAAAATTGACTTGATCACATGGGTTGATTTATCCTGAAATAGAAAAAAGTAGCATGAAAAAAGCATCCATATATTTTAGGAATCTATTTTTAGCAGTTGTAGGTTACATGCAAAGATCGTTTTAGAATCTTCCCTCTAAGTGTCACTTTTTTCTTAGATTTGTGGCATGCGCATCATGAGCCTCAAAATTATTTCTTCGATGCTTGAGAGCTCATTATTCACATTGATCATGGAGCTCTGACACCTCATAGCACATCCAAGAGTCTTTGGTACATCCATCTCATCTATTTCTTGGTAAGTCTACTTAACTTGTCTTTTGCAACATTTCTGTCACTTTTTGTGTTTTGTCTTATGTCAGTGTTGTATTCTTGATTTATATGAATGCTTGCTATTATTTCCATACATGCTAGCCCAATAATGCAACTCAGCCCAAAAATTGCACAATTCTGAGCAGTAATTAGTTACTACTCCTAGAAATTGTGTAATCCCTCTAGAGAACTAGACGAGCTTCCTCCCAAAAATTGCACAAAAGTCCCTCTGAATCAAGTAGGCTATTGCATGTGCATTCGGGTTGAACTACTCCCGCCGGGACCAAGAACAATTGACTTGATTGCATGGGCTGATTTATCCTGAAATAGAAAAAAGTAACATGTGAAAAGCATCCCTAGGGTTTAGAAATCTATTTTTAGAAGCTGGAGGTTACATCCAAAGATTGTTGTAGAAACTTCCCTCCAAGTGACACTTTTTCTTAGATTTTTGGCATGCGCATCATGAGCCTCAAACTTATTTATTCGATGCTTTAGAGCTCATTCTTCACATTGATCATGGAACTCTGACATCTCACATCACATCCAAGAGTCTTCGGCACATTCGACTTAGTGATTTCCTCGTAAGTTCGTTTAACTTGTCTTTTGCAACATTTTTGTCACTTTTTGTATTTTGTCTTATGCAAGTGTTGTCCTCTTGGTTTCTATGAATGCTTGCTATCGTTTTCATGCTAGCTATATAAGAACCGTTTTAGTTTTCATTTTCATCTCATTGTTGTCACATGCATGACACTTTTTTGCATGAACGGTCGTCGATTCAGCAACTCATTTCACACACACACATGTGGTTCCATTTTATAAATCTTGTATTAATTGTTTGCATGCACAATCGTTCACTACTACTTACACTCAACATCACCATACATTCACATCTTCATTTTCTTTCATTTGCTGGTTGGCGGGTCTAGGAAACCTTGGCCCAGACTCTGCCTTGCCCGAACAACATTGCACAATTTTGAGAGGGAAGGCTCTCCCTTCCTCCCAGAAAATGTGAAAATTTGGAAAGTCAATGCCCTCCATTATTGATTTGTGCAATTCTAAGAGGCACTGACTGGTGGCGCAGAAGATTGTGCAATGCAGTCCCTTGGCCTACACCCCTTGTAAGATGAAATTTCACATTGCGCAATCTCAACACCCAGCAGGCCAATATGGATTGTGCATTACACAATTCCAGCAGTCAACTAGCCTCCTAATAGTCCAAACTACCTTTTGTGCAGTTCTGGCAGTCAGTCTCCTGGCCTCCTAGTGAAAATTGTGAAATCCTTGCCAGCAATTCCCCAGGTATGTTGCATGTCAGTCGTCAAGTTTGCTTTGGTTTTAACTTACATGTCTAGGAGTTTAACAATTTACAAAGACACAAAAATTATGGTGGGCAAAGACATCAAGCTAAAATGTCAAGAGGTTAATGATGCTTTCTTAGGCACATTTGGGGAAGATCTCGAAGACTGACAAGTCTTTGTGAACATTCACAAGTCTAGCTTGTACCAGATTTCATGCTGGTACCCCACACTCCCATGCGCGAACATGATACATTGGATCATCTCGCACACTGATCCCGAGACAATGAAATTGATCAGTGTCAACGGGATAGAGATTTCTACCTTCAAGTTACAGGGTTATCAGTAGATGTACCACTTACTAAACCCTACAATCACCATGGAAACACCCCTAAAAATACCCAACAACAATGTCAACTCTAGTGATATCTTGAAGAACTCAGAGAAGGAGCTAACCAAATTTAGGATGACACCTAATGTGATTTACAAGACAAAGATATTACAAAAGGTGTATCAGTAGTTAGTCATCTTTGCATGTTACTTGTATGGCCAAGATACCATGGAGACCTTCCTATAGGGTGGGGTGATCGCGTTGGACCAACTGGCCAATCAAGGAAAAGCATGTAATTGGTCTGACATGTTGGCTCACAAGCTGAAGGAATGGGTAACAAGAGCTCGACAACTTCACAAAGGTCGGAAAATAGAAATCTACATGTCCTCTTACATCTTGGATGAAATTTGTGCCCATTAGGAGTTCTCGGGCTTGAAGTGGGCATGGACACTAGCGGAAACCTCTATCAATATTTATTGTAGACTATTTTCCGAATGTAGATTTCAAGGAGTCATCACATAGCTGTGAGATCATTTTGTCACCCTTGTGCACAAGACTATATTTGAGTAGGATCCACCTTGCATGTCCAAGGCAGCGATGGTGGCACTGATTGACATAGCGGATTGGTATACCTCACCATTTGGCACCTTCTTAATGTTGTACAATGTAGAGAAGCCTCCACATGTTTTGCTGAAGTTTGCCACAGACAAGCTCATAATGTAAGAAGTATCTGACCACATCTCGATAGGACTATCAGCTAGGCTGCACCGGAAGAAGAAGGCACCTTGGCCCACTCTTCCATTGTGGATCGGTTTGTACGACATATGGAATATCAAGCATGCGGATGCCAAAATAGAAGAAATCAAGAAATATCCTTTCGACATGTAAAGCTTCAATCCATATGACCTGCATTGTTTTGTGAAGGATCACTGCATGAGAATATAGTTTCCGTCGATCCACGAGGCATGTCATTGGGTGGAGGAAGACCCATGGAGATATTGTCACAGCTTCTCGAGGTCCAATGATCCAGTTAGCATCACTATGGAATTGATAGCGAAGCAGCATGAAGCAACATCCAGGAGAGCACCAGTAGCAGTAGAAGCAGAGCTACATATAATGGTGAATGAAAAAGGCAAGAGAAATATTGTTGGTAGCACAGAGGCAGAAAAAAGCTGCAAGTTTAGAGCATACCTACTAGTGCAGAATGCGCCTTTGGAAATAAAGGCAAAGAGGCAACAATGCAACAAGAGGATGGTGCAAAGGTAGAGAGAAAAATAGAGGATGGAGGAAATGGTGAAGGAGTTGCATGAATTGAAGGAGAAACTCTAGAAGGAATAGGAGCTGTGTAGATAGGAGAAGGAAGCGTAGTAAGGACAAGTACAATAGGGGATGCAACATGTATAGATAGATGAAACTATGCCTATATAGGTAGTAGATTCATCCAAGTAGCTGGATCAAAGTAGATAGGGTGAGCAGTCATAGGAGCAGGACTTCACTCAATAGATTGAACAAGTAATTGAGAAGATGGAAATGGAGATGAAGCATCCAGAGTTAGAGAAAGACATTGAGCTCATGCCTTACCACCAAGAGGTCAATCCACCAGCTTCACCAAATCTAGAAGTAGAGCAGGCCCCAAGTGACCAAGGATACACTAAGATCCTTAGAGACAATGTAGAAGAAGAGATGCACAAGATATCATTCATTGAATTGCAATATAGAGTTGCGTAATCATGTAGAGTGTCTAATAAGATGACCACACATCACCTATGCAGTTTAAGGAACGAGTGATCATATTTGACATGCACAAGAATCCAAAAACATTGGCCAATGCTACCAGAGCATATGCCTAACCCACTAGCTCGAGTGTTCTCTTCTTTATAGAAGAGAACAAGTGAATGGCTAAGGAGTTACAAATGGCCAAGCAGGGAGGAGAACTGGTTATAGCATCTGCGCAAGCAAAGTTGAAGAAAGTGATACTAGATGAAGTATCATTCCTTGAGACAATCATGTGGGTGTTGTATTCCAAGTTAGGTACTGTGCATAAGGCAATTGTCCATCTCAATGATTAGTAGTAGTGATGTGCTAGGACAATATGTATCTTGTCAAACTTACATGCTACTGTCGATCACATGCAAACATGGACAATGATATACAAGGGAGCCTCTTTACACTTTCCAAAGATGATGAAGCCCATAGCTATTGAACCGAAGGTACGCCTCTGGAGTCATATCTGGAACTATGAAGAACTCCCACAACTCATCACTAGTTTGTAGGCTTCCCATGCATTGATATTCAAAAGCATGGATGTTGATGTGTGCACACATGCATTCCCATCTATCTAGACAGTCATTGAGGAAAAGACAAATTCCCAAGTTTGAGTGGAGCTTGACTACTACTTTGACGAGTTGATGTGCATAGCCACCAGTGCAGACATAGTAATCAATGTTGACACCATGCATTAGTATGTTGTTGGTCTAGAAGCACTCAAGGCAATGATGAACATGTTATTAGACGAATTGGATAGAGGAGCTAGAGAAGTGTACTTGGATGCAACAGAGGCAAGAGTTTGTTTCCAAAAAGATGTCGCCACAGAGTATGTTAGCCTCCTGCTGCAGCAGGTTATTCACATTTCATGATTGACATTTTTACAGGCCAAATATGTCATACTTTGCATGCTCCAATGCTCCATATTTGCTAACAGTCACCAAAAAGAGGCCATAAGACAATGCTACTCAAAGTTCATCTGCTGCATTCCAACTTTGAAGAGTCTTTTCATTTTTGTACAAATTTTTTAGCTAAAGGGAGGTCCAAACAACCTAATCTTGGTCTCCCTAGGTTTCAATTTCCTGTTTTAGAATATAGAGAATGAAAAATCTGTCCAAACAGCTTAATCTTGGCATATTCTTAGATAGGTAGAGAATCAAAGGAGCCCAACTGCTTAATCTGGGCCCTTGGAAGAAATAAGTGTAGATGTAGAATAGGAAGACATCAAAAGAAAAAGTTGAAAAGTGGGTCTGCAAGTCCAAGTACACCCAAACCAAAAAGAAGAAAAAATGTTAGGTAAGTAGGCCGGGTAGGTAATTTTGAGGTTGTAGAAGGTTGATTTGTGATTAATTCCACATTTTCAAGTGTTACACTCATACACATCATAGTCAGCAGACAACTCCCATTTGAAGGACTTCAAGCAAGGCATGACTAACTCCCTCTTCTTCCTCTTCCCTAAAATCACTTACTAACCTCCCCTAAAGAGGTCAAGATCTACTTGATACCTCTTAGTTTCATCATTTTCCATGTCATTAGCCTTGGTAAAGATCTGCTTTACTCAGGGAGGCTCCACAATTTCTCTACAAAGTTCTATCTCCCCTTCATAGCCTAAGACCTCTGAAACTTAGCGCTTTCTGGTCACTTTCATATTAACTACTGACATTATTATTTAGCTCCCTATATATTTCCCTTCCCCCTATTTAAAAACCATGTTAATAGCTCCCCTACGTAAATATCCCCTCCCCCTGGTTGAAATATAACCATAATTATCCCTTGGGAATTACTAGGTCATCTGGACCTTAGTAAGAGCCCCATCTCTGCATAAATTTCCCCTTCCCTAGTGTTTGGACCCCTTCTGAAACACAAAGAAACCCTATCCAAAGGCAAACCCCCCCCCCCCATGCATTTTCTTTGGAAATTATTAGGTTTTAATTAATGTATAAACCAAGCGCTTAAACCCATTAACCCATTTCCTAAAGTCTAAACCCACCTGCGCTGCGAAAATTAAAAAACTAACACGCGTGCACCTATACTAAATTTCACACACCTTCTCTGCCCGTCCACCATCCTCAGCTCTCCCAGATCTGATGGCTATTATCCATATCGGGCACCCTTTTGTGTGGGCACGTTAGCACCCGATGTCCGACGGTTTTACCGTCGTACACCAGGATAGCTGGCGCATTCCCATTGCATCGGGCCGCCCTTGACAGAAACCGCTTCCATATCAAAAGCGGTCTGATGCCATACCAAAACCGCCTTCCCCCCATGTAATAGGAGTGTCGCGTCATCCCGCCATGTCGGCTCCACCTCACCCCTTCCTGCCTGTGCCTGGCCCACGTCACCTGCCACCGTGTCCTGCCACGTCATCACCCCGCCGTACTACCATGTCACCCGGCTGATGTCAGCCTGCTGACATCACATCTGTACTAGAGGACCCCACTGCTAATGTCATGCTCACATCATCCGCCGTACAGCTGACGTCAGCAGCCAAAAACAAAAAAACGTGCAAGCGCGAAAGTCAAGCTTCGGAGCTCCATAATGAAAAGCAGAGGCAGTTTTCAATGCGCGATTAGCGCTCCATAATGAAAAACAGAGGCAATTTTCAATGCGCAATTAGCGCGAAGTGCTAATCACACATCGCTATGGGAAATGAGCCATATTGGAGAATATTTAGGGAACCTTTTGATTCCTCGGCCCTTTTTGCACCGAAAAGGCTCGAAAAAGCCCGATTTTGCCAATTTAAGCGTATTTGAAGACAGAGAGAGACCAGGATCAGAGGTTAAAGAGTATCAGATCAAATATGCAGCTAAAAAGCATGTCAAAGAGTATCAGAGCAGCGACAAAGCGTATCGGAGGAGGTTTTATCAAGGCTCGAGGCAAATCCAGCATTAAAAGGAGAGCCCTGAAAGTCAAGAAATAGTTGAGGACGCATTGAAAGCTCATTAGCACAAATGACTGCACATTAAACTCACAGGAGATGAATGGACTAGAACTCAATGCACAGTTATGACAGAACCACTGCACCAAGCCATAGAGGACATCATATTAACTTAATTTTTGATCTAGCTACCACTAGCGCAACCCAAAAATACTTGATTATATTTAATTCCAGCATAAGTTAGGTTTGCAAAGCCTTTTTCCTGCAGACCTATTTAGGTCGGTTGTAATAAATGACTTTAGATATTTTGCTTATATATACCACCCTGAAGAATGCAGTAGGGGTTGGTTGGTTGCTTGTTTGTTCTTTGTTAGTTTGATATTTTTGGCAGAGACTTGCACTGTAAATGCGGTACTTTCTATAATCAAAGACTGCTGAAAGCATGGATTATGAAATTGTCCGCTGTATTTAAATGGTCGAGAAATGACTATGGAATTCCTGTGCTTCGACATGGTTCAATAAGTGTTTCCTTAACTTTGTTTAATCTTTTATGTTTGTGTCATCATCAATCCACCATCTAAGTGGCAGAAAAGAAGAATAGTTTAGGATTTTCTTGGCTACACCCCAGGCTCAATTTATGCAATTTCTCTATGTTTTCATCAGGAATAGTTATGAACATGTATACTTAAATGATCTTGTTTACGCTACTTCTTTCACATATGAATGTTAGTTTAGGAATTCTTAACTGCTCCTAAATAACCATTCATTCACTTCTCCTCCCTATCAGTTGGTGAAAGATTCTTGATTGCCCTTCATCACTGATTATCATTCCATCTCTTCAGCAAGTTGGAAATTGTCCCATGTGTAGCTATCCCACTCCATAATCCTCTTGTGACCAAGAAAACGCAACAGAAAACCTTAATCCATGACTCCATTCCCAATGGTTTGAAACTTATCACACTTTCCCTTGCCTCTCTGCTTGAAATTATCTGCCTCACATTCATCTTCCATCCAAACAAAAAATCAAAACCCCTGAAACTAATAGCTAGCCTAAAATCATCCTCAACAAAGATAAATCATTTAAGAGAGAGCCCTCTCTAATTGCAGGTGGACTAGAACCTGCAATCCAAAGATTGGTTTGTGGTTACCTCGGTCGTATCCCTTCAGGAGCTTAGCGTCAACCTGAGTGATAACAGAGTACATAGACACCATCGCAAACTACCGAGCTTGCCATTAGTTTGCTACCCTCGACCATCATGAGGATGTTGAAGGGCTAGTCTTCCCACAGTTATCCAAGTCATAGTGATGTCTTGTATGGCTTTATTAAGCCTATTTTGTCTCACATGGGTATATGTGCAGATTGTATATTACGTCTTGTTAAGTGGAAGTTCAAGTGTCGATTGTTGGATGTAACAATCATAGAGTAGTTGAAGAGTCATGAGAGTAGATGGACAGTCACAAAGGGGAATTTCAAGGGTCACCCCAAACTTTGCTAAATATAGTCCCTCATAACTCATTGTATAGGCTTTTGGTCAGCCAAGCTTCTGATAGGAGTATCTTAGAGAAAGCTTGGAGAGTATTGTAATGAGTCTTGGCTTCCCCATAATGCAAAGCTAGTATATCTCTTTGGAGAAGTAGATGACAATGATTGTAACATTCCACTATTAGGACTAGTGGTTGGTCATGGTTATATTATCTAATTGGAACATTCACTTCTTAATATAGCAGATCCAAGAGGTTTCATCCATATGTTGTTATTGTATTTCGGCTAACTTGTTTACTCTAATGATATTTGTATATGTTTGCTTACACATACATCTATGGAATTTTTCTTTATAAGTATGCATGAATCTTACTAAAATGTGATGTTGGTTTTACCATCACACTAGATTGCTAGCTTACATTCTTTGAAGTTTTTGATGCATCTTTTCTCGTGTGTTCCCTTCTTAGCCACGTGATTACACAGGTTTCCAAGGGGTGCACTCACCTCACTTTCTGTGTGTTAGAACCATTCATGCACCTTCCTTGACTTGTTGCATATGTCACACCCTTGCTACCAATAGGGATATCTTAGTTGCCTCTGCGTGCAACTGTGGTCAAGGTGATACCGTATGACCCACTGCTGGGACTCCTACACCAAACAGTCTGAGGTTTGGTTGCAACTTCTTAATGGGGAGATCCCCTGACATGTTGATAGGTCTAGCACTATCAACATTTTTTGCGCTAGAAGGAGGGCCAGATGACAAGATGTCTCCTCTGATCCTGTTTTTAACCTTTGAACATCTATTATGGGTTCTATTACACTCATCCCTCCATGATGTCTTTCACATGCCGAGCCTCTCAACATCATGAAGGAGTTTTTGATCTCTTACTTGAATTCACCTATGATGGTGAAGGATAAGTGGCCTGGCCTGAATACTTAGAAGACTTATACATATTCCTTGAGAATTTAGACTAGTTCTATGCAAAAGAGGTCAATATGTTGCTTTCCTACACATTTTGCAAATCCTCTCAATGATGGTAATGGAGTGTGCCTCCTGGTATCCTGCACTCACTTGAGAAGTTCTATGGTCTCATTGAACCTACTTTCCATCATTTTGATCTAGAACTTCTTGACAAAAAACTGTTACAACAACGGAAAGCCCTGCATGAATCACTTACAGAATTTTGAGACTACTTCTGCGTCTTGCAGTTTCAAGCTCTAAAAAGTCAGATGAAATTCCAGTATCTCATGGACCAAACTGAGTACTATCTTACCAAGTCTATTAATCCTAAAAGAAATTTTAAACCCAAGCCTCACGCAGGATACTTCGAAGATAGAGTTGCGCAATCATAGATGGACATGATTACTGTCACAAGTGACTGTCTATCGTCCCCTCATCAAATAGCTCCACCATTGCAGAGTGATGTGGGAGAATAGGCATACACATCCGTTCAACTGTCACATCCTCGCAACATCACTTCACTCAATTTTCACATAGATTTGGTTGTGAATCCCATGGGTTCTCACATGTATGTTTTACCTCAACCTCTATCTTCATGTTCTTTTGACCCTCTGGATTGCACTATCTTGTGTTCTTCCATTCAAGACTCTACACTTTTTGTGAACGAGGATCAAGTTATTTTCAGAGTTGGTCTTACACAACTAACCTCCACTGTCATTCATGAAGAGTATGACTGGTAACTTGAGAATCAATCCTCGGTGAAGGATGACTCCCTTCCATCTGAGCCTCCATTTCCTTCTAAAATATTTGGTGATTCTACCATCCATGATTTCACATGTGTATCATCGACTATAGATGCAACCATTTTTTATCATTTACATAACACACCGTATGTCAGTCTATCTTCAACAATGGAGAGGAAAAAGTATTCATTGAAAATCCACATGATTTTTCATCTTCCTTTTATAGAAACACAGAAGGCGAATTTTCTTACTTCTCATCTCCCCCTCTGTTTGATTCATCAAATCGTGAGGATGCTGATGGAATCATCAATTTTTTGATCGCAGCTATCGTGATCTATTTACTCCCATATTCGATCATGACGATGATTCTATTGCAATTGATTTTTCCAAGTCACCTATTTATGATGACCTATCGATTGGTGCAGTCAAAACCCCACAGACTGTTGAGGCACTTCAGCCTGAGATGAAGGTTATGTCAGGCCCTCGCTTTCCTAAGGTTGGTTTCACTTCTGACTAGGAAATTGTTGAAACACCCAAGGGTCCTCATCGCTCATCTGTATGCATTGAAGATCAATCTCACACATATATTATGCTTCCTCCACTCAAACTACATGATCCCATCGCTCATACATTGAGGAGTATTACATAGTAAGCACACATGCATGATTCATGTTGTCTTTGTTTCTTTTGTCTGCTTACATGTCATAGTCAAGGGCATGCACACGCTTAACAATTACACATAGTGTCACACGTTTTTGAGATAAGTCCATGGATTTCATGTTGTGTACTTGCACTCACTTATGTACTATGGACACAATCAAACTTGGAGTGTGTTTTTGGGACAAGGTCCCCTAGGGTCGATTTTGGGGTTAAAAGCCCAAGTTTTGGGGTAGAAAGCCCAAGTTTTTGTATGTAAAATGTAAAGTATCCCCAGTTTGTGGTCACTAAGTGTGTAGATGTAAAGTGTCATAAAGGTTTTCCACCCTTGTTTTATGTAAGTTGTGTCGGCTTTAGAAGACCTACCCATGGTCCACAAACCATGGAATTGTATAAAAAGGAGAGTCTCAAAAGAGTCTAAGGCAGAGTTCAGTGGAGATTTTGGATGATGAATGTAATGGGTCATTAGTGAGAAGAGTGAAGAGTCTTAGAGTAGAAGAGAGGCTCTACAACTATATTGGTAGAGGCCTAGGGTAGAAGTCCATAGCTGAGTGTGCGGACCCCTGCAACTAAGTGCGCAGGGTTGTTAGAGTCTGTAAGAAGATCTGAAGCATTAATAAAGAAGATTATTCTGGAATTATCTGTGTTTTGATCTATTTACTTCTATTATGAATGAATACGATTATGTTATGCTAAATAATTGGTTTAATGATTTAATGCTATATTAATACGCAAATCTATATGGTTACATTGTTATCTATCTACAAATAATAATATCCATATACGCGAAGAATATCTTAATGAATTTTGAAGTTATCAGACACTAAGCCAACTTGGGTAAATACAGAGGTAAGGGTAATTACAAGAGCACGTAAGTAGATAAATCACCTATTTAGGGTCCGCGAAAGATGATCATAGGCTTTCGCGAAGGTCTAGAAATTGAATAAGGGAGGTATATTGATAAAACCTAAAAGGCCTATCGATCTATGCAAAGGCAGAGTTAGGGTATAAAATGACATCACTACCACCTCTGGGTGTGGAAAATTGGTTCCAACACCCCCCATACTGCTTCTGGTTAGAATTCAATCCCAACTCCTTAGATTGATGGTGAAAGGGCCAGTAGTGTAGGGATTTGTTTGTCTAATTAACATTGAACCTAGGTTAGGGCCCACTAAACCAACAAATGGTTCCATTGTCAAGACTAGGATCTGCATAAAGAGATGTGTGATGTCGCATCAGTGGAATATGACTAAGAAGTAAATTGAAGACTGGTTGGATAGGAATATGCAAAAATTTGCGGCGCAAGAAAATAGAAATCCACGACTGGCAAAAGAACATTGGTTGGACATATATCTGTACACAGAGATACACAAAATCTTCTTTTGTTCCTTCCTAGTTGAATTATATGACTGGGTCACTAAATTGGCAGATGGCCAAGGAAGGTGGAGGCTTGGTGGTCTGATAGTCTGGACCCCAGAGTTAGTGTGGAGATTGGAAGCCTTACAAGATAAGATCGCACGTGTTGTCGATCACTGGCTTGATCATAGTATAAGAGGGGTGGGGGGACATTTAAGGTGGAATTTAAATGCTAGAACTTTGAAAATCTTCTGCCAATATAGCATTTATGAATGAATTTTGGGGGGAATGGTTGAATTTGAATTTGAATTTTCCTATAAATTAGAGATCGCTACCCAATGAAAAACACTTTGCATTTTGAGATTTGAGGTGTCGAGAAATCGGTTGCACATGAACCCTGCAAGTTTTGAGGCTTTGTTGGCTAGTTGAGTGTTTGACAGGTTGCCTAAGGAAAACCAAGAGCTCCTTAATAGCTTGATGTCAATGCTCGTGGAAACTACAAGTGTTCGAGGATTGATGGCCTCTGAGGGAGCTACCCCTGAGGTCATAAGTATGGAGATGCCTGTTGTGGTTCCAAAAACACTAAAGGTGCCTAGGCTGAATTCTACACTGGTAGGAGAGGCTTCCAAGATGAAGAAGGACAAATAGAAAGTGACACAACTAGTACGCGAGTCACCAAGGAAGAACCAAAAGAAAGAGAAGCCCACGACGCAGGAGAAAGGCAATGTGGTCAACCTAGAATCCGACGAGGGTGTTGAAGAATCTAGTATGGGTGTAGAAGACATTGACTTTGAGAGTTTAGACCCTATCTCAAAGCTACCAACATACATCCCTCCATGCTTGGGTAATGTTAAGATCCCAAAGGACCCAAATGAGGGAAAATTTATGCTTAATACACCCTTGCTGCCAAAAAAGATCGCATCTAAAGGACCAATAGATTACACTTTGCTCTTTGAGAAATCATTGGAGGTGATTACCAATATGTAGGAAGATCAAAACCTAGATAGATTAGCAATTGAGGCGAGGGAATTGCAGTAGCAGCATGATGAGGCAGGAGCGGAAACATGTACCATCGCTATCACGCATAAATTAGAAAATCTGTAGGAGGCAAAGGAATTGGAAGAATAGGCATGTGCAATGCATTGAAGAGAGGCAGTACACAAGGCCAGATTGGGGCCTTGGCTGGATGAGGATTATGTGCTCACAACCAACATTGAGGAAAATTTTACTAACCTACAAACAACACAGTAGAAGATCCAGGCAGATACCGTAGGACCAACAATGGAGTAGCTAGTAGAACAGGTTAAGGAGGAAGCAACGTAGTGTACCACTGAGGTTGCAGTGGTGCAAGTGGAGTTGGTAGGTATTCACAGCAAGATCTTTTCCCTAGCAGAGTGACTCAAGGGCGAGTCACCATATTTGTGTTGGGGGCCTGTTGGGATAGGGTCCCTTATGGTTAATTTTAAGGTTACCCAAGTTTTGGGGTAGAAAGCCCAGGTGTTTGTATGTAAAATGTAAAGTCTCCAAAATTTGTGGTCAGAAAGTGCATAGATGCAAAGTTTCATAAGGGGTTTTTGCCCTTCTTTTATGTAAGTTGTGTTCGCTTTAAAAGGCCTACCCATGGTCTACGAACCATGGGATTGTATAAAAAGGAGAGTCTTAAAAGAGACTAAGGAAAAGTTTAGTGGAAATATTGGATGATGAATGTAATGGGTCATTAGAAAAAAGAGCGAAGAGTCTTAGAGTAGAAGAGAGGCTCTGCAACTATATTCGCAGAGGCCTAGGGTGGAAGTCTGCAACTAAGTGCGCGGACCCCTACAACTGAGTGCGTAGGGTAGTTAGAGTTTGTAAGAAGATATGAAGCATTAATAAAGAATATTATTCTGGAATTATTTGTGTTTTGATATATTTACTTATGTTATGAATGAATGTGATTATGTTATGCTGAATAATGGGCTTATGATTTAATGCTATATTGATGTGCGAATTTACATGTTTACATTGTTATCTATGCACAAATAATAACATCTCTTTACGCGAAGAATATCTTAATGCATGTTGAAGTTATCAGATACTAAGCTAATCTGGGTAAATACAGATGTAAGGGTAATTAAAAGAGCACATAAGTAGATAAATCACATATTTATGGTCCACAAAAGATGATCATCGACCTTTGCAAAGGTCTAGAAATTGAATAAAGGAGGTATATCGATAAACCCTAGAAGGATTATCGATCTACGTGAAGGCAGAGTTAGGGTATAAAAAGACATCACTACCATCTCTGGGTGCCCCCATACTACTTCAGGTGAGACTTCATTCCATGCTCCACGGATTGATGCTAAAAGGGCCAATAGTGTAGGGATTTGTTTGCCTAATTAATGTCGAACCTGGGTCAGGGCTAACTAAGCCAACAAATGATTTCATTGCTGGGACTAGGATTTGCATAAAGAGATGTGTGATGTCACATCACTAGAATCTAACTAAGAAGAAAATTGAAGATTGGTTGGATAGGAAGATCCACGAATTCGCGGCACAAGAAAAGATAAATCTGCAATTGATGAAAGAACATTGGTTGGAAAGATATTTGTACACAGAGATACATGAAATATTCTTCTATCCCTTCCCAGTTGAATTATACAAGTGGATCGCTAAATTGGTAGACAACCAAGGATGGTGGAGGCTCGACGATCTGATAATGTGGATCCCGGAGTTAATGTGGAGATTGGAAGCCTCAGAAGATAAGATCACATGTGTTGTCGATCACTAGCTTGATCGTGTCATAAGAGGAGTGTGCGGGTGGAATTTAAGGTGGAATTTAAATGCGAGAACTTTGAAAATATTCTACCAATCTAGCATTTATGAACAGAATTTTGGGGGAACATTTGGATTTGAATTCAAATTTTCCTATAAATTATAGATGGTTTCCCAACAAAAAACACTTTTCATTCCAAGAGTTGAGGTGTCGAGCTATCAATTACGCATGAACCCTATGAGTTTTACAGCTTTGGTGGCTAGTTCAGTGTTTGACAGGTTGCTTATGGAAACTCAAGAGCTCCTTAATAGCCTAATGTCAGTGCCCGTGGAAACTACAAGTGCTGGAGGATGGATGGCCTCTAAGGGAGCTACCCCTGAGGTCTTAAGTATGGAGATGCCCGCTAGGGTGCCAAAATCATTTAGGTTTCCTAGGTCGAAGCCTACGCCAGTAGGAGAGGCTTCCAAGATGAAGAAGGACAAATAGAAAGTGACACAGCTAGTACACAAGTCACCAAGGAAGCACCAGAAGAAAGAGAAGCTTGCTGCACAGGAGAAAGGAATGGTGGTCAACCTAGAATCCAATGAGGGCACTGAAGAAACTCGTATGGGTGTAGACGACATTGACATTGAGAGTGTAGATCCTGTCTCAAAGCTACCAAAATACATCCCTCCACGTTGGGGTAATGTGAAGATCCCAAAGGACCGAGATGAGGGAAAGTTTATTCTTAATAGACCCCTACTACTAGAAAATATCATGTTTGAAGGAATAATAGATTTCACTGCACTCTTCAAGCAATTGCTAGAGGTACTTACCAATCTATAGGAAGATCCCAACCTATAGAGGTTAGCAACCGAGGAGAGGGAATTGCAACAATCGTATGATGAGGCAGGAGCGACAGTGAATACCGTTGCTATCATGCAAAGATTGGCAAAGCTACAAGAGGCAAAGGAATTAAAAGAACAAGTGGATGCAATGCAACGAAGAGAGGCAGTACTCAAGGCCCTATTCGAGCCTTGGCTAGATAAGGCTTATGTATGCACTACCACCATTGAGTAAACATTGACTAGACTACAGACATCACAGTAGAAGATCCAAGTAGATAGTGTAAGACTAGCAACAGAGTAGCTGGTAGAATAGGTTAAGCAAGAAGTGATGCATTGTACCACTAATGTTGTAGTGGTGCAAGTGGAGTTGGGAGGTCTTTGTAGCAAGATTTCCATGCCATGAGTGTGACTCGGGGGTGAGTCACCATATTTGTGTTGGGGGCCTGTTGGGACAAGGTTCCCTAGGGTCAATTTTGGGGTTAAAATCCTAAGTTTTGGGGCAGAAGGCCCAAGTTTGTGTATGTAAAATGTAAAGTCTCCACAATTTTTGGTCACGGAGCATGTAGATGTAAAGTTTCATAAAGGGTTTCAGTCCTTCTTTTATGTAAGGTGTGCCTGCTTTAGAAGACCTGCCCATGGTTTGTTGACCATTGGATTGTATAAAATGGATATTCTTAGAAGAGTCTAAGGCAGAGTTTAGTGGAGATTTTGGATGATGAATGTAATGGGTCATTAGTGAAAAGAGTGAAGAGTCTTAGAGTAGAAGAGAGGCTCTGCAGCTGTATGCATAGAGGCCTAGGGTAGAAGTCCATAGCTAAGTGTGTTGGGCATGGAATCCCCCCAAAGACATGTTTTGGGGCTCAAAGCCCAAGTTTTGACCTGATATTACTATGAAGACTCTGCGAATTGTCGACACAAAGAACCAAATGTATGATAGAGTCATAGGGTCATCCACCCTACTTTTGTATGTAATGTCAGCTAGATAGACCTACCCATGGTACACGGACCATGCGATTGTATAAATAGAGAGAGGTTCTAAGTGTAGAAGAGGACTGGAGGGATGGAATAAGAAGTACTGGAGAGAAAGGGAAAGAGTCTAAGTGACTATGTGTGTCTTTGGGTCATAGAGTAGGAGAAGGCTCTGCAGCTGAGTGCACAAAGCCCTAGTAGTCTACAACTAAGTGCATAGATCCCTGTAGCTGAGTGCGCAAGGTGGAGACGAGTCTGTAACCAAAGAAGAGATTAATAAAGAGAAGTTTGTTATCAATTTGTGTATTTTTTCCTGGGTTAATGCATGTTTGATGTAATTGCAAACATATTATTTATTTCTTGTGCTCACCTGTATGAATGATTTATGTTGTTAAGTATAACTTAAAGCGTGAAAGTAGGCTAAAATAATCAACTAACATTGGAATCCTAGTAATGACTAGGTAATAACAACATTCAGCCCCCGAGTAGGGTTGTGCGAAGGAAGCATCTCAGGCTACGAGGTATGGGAAAGTGCATGTAGTGACGTGTGCATGGGGTCGAACTATGGACCACTTGAACCCATTAGTCATCTCCAGGGTACGGAAACCTCATTCCAGCACCCTCCCATACTACTTCGGGGGAGATCTCAGTCCACGTCCTGCATACTGTTGTCAAAAGGGCTAGTAGTACCAGAATTTGTTTGGCTAAATCAAATTTGAACTCGGCTTAGGCCCCAATAAGCCAAAAAATTGTTCCATTTCCATGACCAAGATCTACATAAGAGATGTCTGATGTCGTGTCACTGGAATTTGACAGAAAGAAATTAAAGAGTGGCTGGCCAGAAAAATTCACAAGTTCGTGGCACACGAAAATAGGAATTCGTGAGTATTGAAGGAAGAATGGTTAGAGCACTACTTATATATGAAAATTCACAAGATTTTCTTGCATCCTTATCCTTTGAGTTGTATTAGTGGATCGTGAAGCTAACAGACAGTCAAGTAATTTGTAGGCTTGACAAACCTATTGTGTGGACTCCAGAGTTGGTGCACAGACTATCGGAAGATAGGATAACGTGCGTTATAGGAGGATTTATCACTGAGTTTGTGTAGATACTTCAGTCAACTACAACAAGGAAAAATGACGCTTCCTCAAAGGACCGTGAGGTAAGTACGTTAAATCTTTGAACACTTGGATTAAGATGCTACTGTGTGAAAAGCAAGATATGTGAATAAACTAATGTTTGGGGCTACGAAAGTTGGAGGGTCTACAAAAATGAAGGTAGTGCAAAACTAGAATTTAGCCCCTTCATTTCACCTCTACGAGAAAGTGAGGAAGATCTCGCGAAAGTTTCACCAAGAAGTGCGATCAGTTTGATAAGGCAGCAAATTTCGTGCATACCACCCCCACCTACACCACCACTAGTTTCACCATCTTCACTGCCATATTTGCCCACACCACCTCCACCACCACCACCACCACAATTCAATATGGCGAGTGCAATAGAGTTTCTAGTGTTCAAAGGAGTAGGGAATGAAGATCCAGACCAATTTTGGTTCATGGTAAAGGCTCTATGGGAAGCATGGGGCGTCACAGATGACAAAATAAGGAAAGAAACACTGGTCAGTGCCTTGTAAGGTCATGCACTGATGTGGTACATTAAGCATTCTAATGAGAATCCAAAGAGAGGGATTGCAGATATCCAAGTTGCGCTAAATAGGGAATTAGCAGACCAAAATTAGAGACACAATTGATTATTGGATTTAAGGAAATCGTGATGCTTCTAGGTGATACTACTTGGGAGATGGATCAGAGACTGAAGTGTATGATTCATGAAGCTAATATGACCTTGACATATGGGTAATGCCACGCATGTTTTGTAGCATTGCTGACACCACATCTAAGAACCGTATTGTCACAGCAGAAGCTATCCACTTAGGCCATGGCCTTGGAGATCACAATGATATTGCATGAGACCCCAATACAAGATCATAACTTGGGAGTCCAACAAATCCACATGCAATTGAAAAATTTATGTCTTGAGATGCAAAGTTCGAAACAAGATAGGACAACTCACCCAGAACCATGCGAGGAGGTATAGTGCATAAACTGCAAAGGCCAGGGACATGACAAGGACGAATGTTCAGTATTCACGAACTACCTAGTGAGAGGAGGGCCAATGCGATTGAGACCAGAGGAAAAAGCAGGACTGAGAACGATGCCTGCATTATGGTGTGCAATTTGTCAGATAGGAGGGAAGCATGCTACAGATAACTGCCATCTATTACATAAGTATATACAGACATCCCAACAGTTGTTATGTAGTTTCTACAAGTCAATAGACCATGATGAGCATACATGTAGAAGTTATGAACTGATGATGGATCAAACTCCTACCTATAGGGTTTAGGTCAAAACGCGAGCCCTTGGTCAAAATGCAGGGATGACACACACTGGATTTTAGGGGCGTGGATGAGGTTGAGGTGGAATGGGGCTAGGAATGGGTCGCATACAGCTAATTTGTTACAATTACAAAGGGCCAGGGAATTATGCCCACGATTGTACAAATCTGACAAGGCCATCATGCTTATATCGTACCCAGTTTGATCATGAAATGGAGGATTGTCCCACGATGATATAAAGCTTGCGTGATAAAGGAGCACTCCAACCTCCCCCGACTCAGAACCTACAAATGATGAGGTCTGAGCTGTGTGAGGAAGAACAAAATGTAAATATCATGCTCTGAAGTGGTATTACGATAGGAGATGACAAAGGTAAGCAACCCGAAGAGAGTGCCTAGGTTCACAAGGCTCCAACAAAGGAACCATAATTTGATTTGGAGTGTGCGAAGGAGACATTCATGGAAGCTAAGAATAGGTTCATGGAGGCCTCCACTTCAGGTAGTAAAGAAAAATTGGAACTAGAAATGGACCCATCAATGTTCACTACCTTTTTGGAGACATGCATGAAGCTATTAGGTGATAGTAAAGCTGTGAAGGGACTGCAAAAACTCATCACTAAATGTGTTGGACTAGGAGAACCATGTGTAGTCTAGAACCTTGGAAAGGACACAATGCAAATAGGAAGGGAGAAGATATTGACCATACAGATCGGGGAATATGAAATGGATCAAGTGATTTTAGATCTAGGATTGGATGTGAACTTCCTGCCAAGACAAACATGGGAGCACATGGGCAGGCCCACATTGCAATGGTCTCATATTTAATTGTGAATGGCAAATTAGCAAAAGGTCCTACCCATGGGAAGGTTGTATGGAATAATGGTGGATATCGAAGGTGCGAGTGCACTTGTATATTTCAAAATGATAGAGATTGTTGATGAAAAAAATCCCTATCTGAGACTACCGGGAATAGATTGGGCCATTGACATGAATGGAGTGATAAATCTAAAGAAGTGCAAGATGATTTTTGAGAAAATGTCACTCTGCGTAGTGGTACCTTTAGACCCTATGGAAGGATTGTGCTACACAGAGCCGGTGCATGACTATGACATCGATGACGATCTAGATTGTATCTACAATATAACCACGTGGGAGTAGGACTAGATGAATCCAACTGCAGATGGCAGGATTTCATGGGAGCGTGAAAGTTCCTGTAACTCAAATTTGGATGAAGAGATAGAATGATGGCAGAACCACTTACATGAGGTAATCATGCTCAACTGCAACATGATGATAAGTTCACTACGTTGTGTAGCAACGGAAGCAAGAGAACTGCCCACATGTGACGGGTTGAGCAAGGTGGATGATTTCATGAACAAATTTGAAGGAGAAGTACCAGAAAAATAGCGTTTCGATGCCCTAAAATGGGCATTGTGCGCTATGGTTGCAAGATGGTGGGGTACGAATCAAAGAAGTTTTGAGAACTAGTGCAACTGTAGAAGAATGATGCACATCCAGTCTAGAAAGCCTCAGATTTAGATGAAAGCTAGGTATGATGAACGAAATAGCCTACGCGACCACTTTTCTAGATGGGTACAAGCGTATGGTATGCAACCTGCATCAACGCACACCGTCCTCGCGATTGGAAACATGAATAAAAAGCAGGAGTGGGCAGGACGATGGCATGAACAATGAAGTGTGATAAGACCAAGCACACCAAAGATTATCCATGTGGAAGCGTTTGACGAAGTGTGTGAAGTAATGAACGCGGTCCATCATGTGAGACGCACCGACTGGGACTTGTGCTTAGCAACAGTTCTATGGGCTTATAGGACCATGTTAAAAACCCTGACCGCATGGGCACTTCTGACATTGAAATATGAATTAGATGTTGTAGTCCCTATGGAGCATGCAAAGCCTAGTCTATTCATAGAAACAACTATAGACATGATGATTTGAAGGTTGGAAAGAAGGAATCGTACAACTACAAGAAACAAAACACATGGGACTTAAGGAGGAGATCTAATAGGGAAATCTTAGACTCCACAAACTTGAAGAAGAAAGGGTACAGTTAAGAAAGAAAAGCACTTTTATGGATACAGAAGTCAAGAAGATTGAGGACGAAATAACGAAAGATTTTCTTAGAAAAAGACCAGGCTGGTAAGACATGGTGTATGCGGTCATGATGACAAGGTTAAGGCCTATTGTTGTGAATTGTTTAGTCTCATGCCTTGGCTTGGACCGCATATCTCCAAATGTAGTGACCAAGGTAGCGCATTGTAAATGGTGAAGTGCATGATGCCGACCATAACAATAGAAGGTGGGGATTCTCCAAGAACCCTGATGGAGGATAGGATGGAGCTCTACACAGGTGGTGCAACCACCTGACTAACCAAGGGAAGGATAGTCTTAGCTCTCCAGGTAGTTGGAAGGGAGTGTGGGACTATAAACTATTTTGCCCAGGAGCTACACAATATTGGAGATGTGCACAGAAGTAGAGAGTCACAAGGTCCACAACTGCACATGAGGGGTTGCACTGTCACGTGAGTTGGCTAGAAAGTGACCATTAAAGTCACTATTCACAATGGGATGCTCAACTTGAGGCCAAATAGAGCAGGCGACATAAATTTACGACACGATTTATGGGCGAGATTTGGGATAATCTGTTGCCAAGAAAGCATAAATGAACCAAAATTGGGGGAAGCGGTCGAATTCAAATTCAAAAAGTGCTATAAAACACAAAGGGCTACCCAGCAAACAACACTTGGTCATTTGTGAATTGAGTGATTGAGAAAAACCATGAGCATTGTGATCTAAGCATTGATTGAGCCCTTGAATTCGTGAGTGACAGATATAGCCCAGATATAATGAAAACAACTAAGGATGGTTTGGGAATAGAAGAGGTGACCGTCGGTGAGGCCGCACAGGCCCTAACTATGGAGGATGTTCTAGAAGGTGGTGGGGTTGTGGTAGAGATCCCCAAATCACCATGTATGCCAAGACCCAAGAAGGATAAACAAGTAATGTCCCCCATACGTGTGTCCCTAAGGAACCCACTACACAACAAACTATCGATGGAAGAAAAGGGGAAAGCTATCATGATAGAAATAGTTGAGGAAGAAGAAGATTTGTAGGCCCTTCTCATCGTAGAGGAAGAAGATGAAGGCATGGAGGTGGATACTTAGCCTAGGCACTCTGTGAAAAATTTACACTCCTATGTCCCTCTACAGAAAGGGAAGGCCAAAGTACCCAAAGACCTAGATGAGACCAAGAGTTTGCTCCAGACCCCGCTCCTCCTAGATGGAATTACGTTTGAAGGCAAGCACCTGGGCTGCATGTTGACCATGAAATTTGAAGATTAGGTCCTTACTAACCGTTATAAGTTCCCCCAATTGGAGACTGGAAATCTCATGAAGCAGCACACCATGGGCGTTGTAACAACATTAGAGCTGCGGAAATGGTTATGCGGTGTGGAAAAGGTCTGGTTACTGAACCTACTTTGGGTGCCGCATTTCCATCGCCCCCCAATAATCATTTTCATCATCATTCATCTACTCTTCCTGGTGCATGATGGGTATTTATGGTTAGAGGAGCCCATCCCCATCACGGTAGATCTAATTCATTGCATCTCTAGGCTTTTGTACAATGGAAAGGACCCCGCGACCATATCTAAAGCAAAGGGCAGTGATTTGGCCCTCGCGAAGGCCATGAAAATGAAGTACAAGATGGAAAGGAAGAAGAGAGGTTATGCCATCTCTAGCATTAAGGATAAAGTGGCACGTGCAACAACATAGATCCCTGCAGGCAAAGTTATATGGAAGTGCCACGCAAATGAGGTACCTACGCCGGTAGTCACACTGGCCGAGCGTCCAATTTAATTGGTCCAAATTACTCTGTATGAAATTCTTAGAGAATTTTCACAAAGCCTAGGAGTAGGCTAAAACCTTCCACTATGCATGGTTGTTGCTATCCATAGTGCTCATAGTAGGGGAATTGCCGGACAATAGTCAATTCCCCATAATTGATAGAGAATTACAAGAGGCCGCAAAGTATACTTTGCTATAGGCCACGAAGGATGCTTCCAGAATACATGACAAGAAGATCTTTTGTGTGTTCATGGAGATGAACATACAGATGTGGATCAACTGTAAGTTGTGGTTGTTGCCCACAATTTACAATAGTCTACAAAGTTTTGCAAAATTTCAGGCAAATATGCACAACATCTTTATCAGGGCGCGCAAGGATCCAACAAAGCAGTGGACGAAGCTACCTTCTGTAGCCTCTAATGATGCCATTTTTACTGTCTTGGAAGCATGGCCTCCAGAATGGTGCACCCCAGATCATGTAAAACTCGAAAGGGCGGCAGCGCAAAAGAAGAAAGATGATGCCAATCTACGCATCACACAGTTGGTCGAGAAAAGGCAGAAGGAAGCAACAACAACCGAGGTACAGGAAATGTGACAAGTGGAAAAGAAAGTTGCTAAGCAGAAAAAGGCCGTAGAAGTAGCCACAGTAGCATAGGAAGAAACCGCGAAGGCGGACGAGTGCCAAGCAATGCCCTCGCAGGGGCATGAGGTAGAGGAAGCAGAAACAGAAGAAGGAGGCATAGACCCATGAACCGCATCCACACAGTCGAAGCACCCACACATGGCAAAGTGAGTAGGATTGAGGAAGAAGGTCAAGGCCTCAAAATTGTCCATTTCCCTAATCACCCTAACCGAGGGTGATTTGCATGACATATGCGAGATGGTGCATGATGTCACCAATGAGGCTCTTCAAGATTTTTGTAGGAGCACTAGACTGTGTTGGGGGCCCTTAGAGCATAGTTTTAGGAGTTACAAGTGTGCCCTCCTCAAGTTGGTACCCTTTCAACCAACCTCGTAGTTGGATCCACGGCAATAGAGCAAATGTTGCGCATGTGGATGATGAACACAATCATGCTACTAGAAGGGGCTCTAGTGGCATCAAATGATGACAACAGGTTGTCGGTTAGCACGATGAAAGGCCTTGGTTTTAATCTAGATGCCCTTCTGCGTGAGACACTATATCTATTACAGGATGGGATTACAACAAAGCTGTGTGATAGGGAGAGCTACACACTCTAGGTCCTCAGTGAGAAAAAGATAAACATGGAATAACTCAGCTTGCAGTGCGATGAATTGGTGTCACAAAATCAATAGTTGGTGCAAGTGGTAGACGATGCTTGCCGAACCATCTTAGACATGGCTCGACCTAAGGAGGCTGCTTTAAAAGTGCACATCCAGCCTTGGATCGATGAGGCTTTCACTATCATAGTAGCCATGAAAGGAAAGCTCATGCACATATAGGGGATGCACACACATATGCAAAGAAGCACTCCGAACGCAAAGGTCTTAGAATAGCGAATGCAGCAGATCGAGAAAGTAGCATCTCAGTGCATTTCTAACCTCAACACATTTTGAGAGGAGTTGGAGGGACTCCATGCAAAGATCGCCACACCGATAGAGTGACTCAAGGGCAAGTCATGATGATTATATTGGGGGAATGTTGGGCATGGAATCCCCCCAAGACATGTTTTGGGGCTCAACGCCCAAGTTTTGACCCAATATTGTTGTAAATACTTCGCAAATTGCGGGCACAAAGCACGAAATGTATGATAGAGTCACAGGGTTATCCACCCTAGTTTTGCAATCTAATGTCAGTCGTGGACCATGGTATTGTATAAATAAAGTGAGGTTCTAAGTGTAGAAGAGGACTGGAGTGATGGAATAAGAAGTAGTAGAGAGAAAGGGAAAGAGTTTGAGTGACTAAGTGTGTCTTTGGGTTATAGAGTAGGAGACAGCTCTGTAGCTGAGTGTGCAGTGGCCTAGTAGTCAATAGTTGAGTGCATAGACCCCTGCAGCTGAGTGCGCAGGGCAGAGTGAAGTCTGTAACTGTAGAAGAGATTAATAAAGAGAATTTTTTTATCAATTTGTGTATTTGTTCCTTGGTTAATGCATGTTTTATGTAAATTGCAAATGTACTATTTATTTACTACGTGCACATGTATGAATGATTTATGTTGTTAAGTATGACTTAAATCACATAAGTAGGCTAAAATAATCAACTAACATATGAATTCTAGTAAGGACTGGGTAGTAATAATGTTTGGCCCCCGAGTAGGGCTATGCAAAGGCAACATCTCAGGCTATGAGGTATGGGAAAGTACGCATAGTGACATGCACTCAAGGTTGAACCGTGAACCACTTTAACCCATCAGACATCTCCAGGGTGCAGACTCTTGGTTCTAGCACCCTCCCATACTACTTTGAGTGAGACCTCAGTCCACGCTTCGTGGACTATTGCTTAAAGGGAAAGTAGTACCAAGATTTGTTTGGCTAAATCAACTTTGAACCTCGGTTAGGCCCCAATGAGCCAACAGAGTGTGCAGACCCCTGCAATTGAGTGTGTGGGGTAGTTAGAGTTTGTAAGAAGATATGAAGCATTAATAGAGAAGATTATTCTAGAATTATTTGTGTTTTGATATATTTACTTCTGTTATGAATTAATACGATTATGTTATGATGAATAATTGGTTTATGATTTAATGTTATATTGATGCGTGAATCTATATGTTTACATTGTTATCTGTCCCCAAATAATAATATATGTTTACGCGAAGAATATCTTAATGCATGTTGAAGTTATCAGATAGTAAGCCGATCTGGGTAAGTACAGAGGTAAGGGTAATTAGAGGAGCATGTAAGTAGATAAATCACCTATTTAGGGCCCACGAATGACGATCATAGACCTTCGTGAAGGTCTGGAAACTGAACAAGAGAGGTATATCGATAAACCATAAAATGCTTATCGATATGCACGAAGGCAAAGTTAGGGTATGAAACAACATCAATACCATATCTGAGTGCAAAAACTGGGTTCCTGCATCCCCCCATACTGCTTCGGGTGAGACTTTAGTCGATACTCTATGAATTGATGCTAAAAGGGCCAGTAGTGTAAGGATTTGTTTGGCTAATTAATGTTGAACTTGTGTCAAGGACCACTAAGCCAACAATTTCTCTTCATTGTTATATCTTTCATGTTTGTTGTTTCACATAACTGTGTTTTTCATGAACCATGCCTTCACCAACATGAGTTGACCAATGCGCTGGTGGTTGCATTGGAAGTATCAATTCATGTGAGCAGAATCATGCACCGTTAGCTCAAGAGTAGGAGTAGTGTTTTCTTTTGAGTTTGTGTTCTTGCATGCATGTTTTCTTCTTACTTTGCATGTTTGTTTGTTTGCCTTCTTGTTTACTTACTTTCTTTTCTTATGCATTTACTTCTACTTTTTCTTTGTTTTGTGTTTGTTTTCTTGTTTATGTTCATAGGTTAGTTTCGAATGGAATTGTTTGCGAATCTTGAAACAAGCTGGGTAAAGTACAAGAGGACTTGTGCAGTTATCAATACTTGGTTATCTATCATCTTTCCTCTATATGAAGAACTTGTTACCTTTAGTCGATGATACACGAATGGGAAATACATGCTATTCGAAGTGAACCTTGGTGAAAACAACAACGCTTGTGCACTAACTAGTGTCACCTACTCCAGTTGGTTGTTTTTGGGTTAACCCTTCTCATCTCAGTCAAGTAGAGTAAGGTGAGGGAGAAAACCTTAACAAGCACATCAAAGGTATATAAAATACTTCTTTGAAGGAACAATGTCTTCTCTCAATAAATTCAAGATCCCTCTTCCACCACTAAAATGAATAAGTGCTATGTGCAGTTATGAAAATGAAAAAAAGGAAAAGTGAAAATAAAAAAATATATATAAAAAATTGAAAAATGAATAAGTTGAAAGAAGAGAAAGGCTTCCTACATAGAGAGGTGATACAGGTAACTTCGCCAGGGTACTGACTAGGCTCATTGGCAATGGAGCAATGCCTGTGTTCCTGTGTGACTCTGTCGGGTTACTATCTAAGCCTGTTGGTAGCGGAGCAACACCAGATATGAAAAAAAACTATGACAACCATACTACTTGTGCACCAATACACCCCTCATCCCCAATCAAACAACTCTATTGGAATGGGTTGGAATGTGTGTCAACTGACCAAGAGCTTGGTAGATGCTACATATTACAATCAAGCAAGTGTGGAAACCAAGATGAACAGAGAACTGAACAATACTTCGAGAGGTGTTAGACTTTCTTTTCACGAATAAGGTCGATTTAGAGAGTTGGAGTTCTACCACAGCGTCGGAAAGTTTTGTAGTGGCTACAACCACCCTCCAAAATTTACCTTAGCTTTGTTTTAGAGCCTCCCTACCAACAACCCTTAGCAACATGTCTTGTACAGTCAAGTACATAAGCTTCATGGGTTTTTCAGTAGCCTGCCAACTTGTATATGATATATTGCTTCACTCCCCTCACAATCTGACACTTCGGACTTGATCCAACTGCTAACCAAGTAGCTCCCTCTAGAAATTGGGTAATTTTGAAAGGTAACCAACCTTCCCTCTTGAAATTGCACAAATCTGACTGGAAGCCTACTGGGCTTAGAAATTGTGCAATCCTATCAAGCAACCTTCCTCTGGAAAATTGTACAATCTATCCCAGCAGTCTAGCTCAACCCATAAATGTCACAATTCTGGGCAATAGTCAAGTGCTCCTCCTAGAAACTGTACAATCCCTCTTGACAACCAGCCTAGCTTCCTCCTAGAAATTGTGTAAAAATCTCTCTCAGTCATGCAAGTTGTTGCATGTCCATTCGGGTTGATTGGTTCCTCTTGGGACCAAGAAAACTTGACTTGCATGCATGGGATGATTTTTCCAGAAATAGCAAAAAGAAACATGTAGAAATCATCCCTGGATTTTAGGGATCTATTTTGAGTAGTTGGAGGTTACATGCAAAGATTGTTTTAGAAACTTTCCTCCAAGTGTCACTTTTTGCTAGATTTGTGGCATGAACGTCATGAGCCTCAAACTTATTTATTTGACACTTAAGATCTCATTCTTCACATCAATCTTGGAGCTCTGACATCGCATAACACATCTAGAAGTCTTCGGCACATCTAGCTCAGTTATTTCTGGGTAAGTCTGCTTAACCTTTCTTTTGCAACATTTACGTCACTTTTTGTTTTGTCTTGTGTGCATGTTGTCTACTTGATTTCTGTGAATTCTTGCTATAATTTTCATGCATGTTAGCTTGTACAAGCACCATTTCATTTTTCGTTTGCATCTTGCTGATGTTGCACGCATGGCACTATTTTTCATGAACAGTCACTAATTTAGCGACTCATTTCACACACATGCATGTTATTTCTTTTTTGAATCTTTCATTCAATGTTTACATGCAAAATCATTCACTCCTTCTTGCACTCAGCATCGCCATGCATTCACATATTCATTTTCTTTCAGTTGCCTATCAGTGGTTCTGGGAAACCTTGACCCAGACTATGCCTTGCCCGAATAACATTATGCAATTTAGAGGGAAGGCTTTGCCTTCCTCCCAAAAAATGTGAAAATCTGGCCAATCAGTGCCCTCTAGTCTTTCTCTGTGCAATTCTGAAATTCAGTGACTACTGGCCCAGAAAATTACATAATGAATTCCCTGGGCCTGCACCCCTTGCCACCTAAAATTCCACATTGCACAATCTCACCCCCGGCAGGACAGTCTAGATTACGTAGTGTGAAATTCCAGCAGTCAACCAACCTCCTGACAGTCCAACCTACCTTTTTCCCAGTTTCGACAATCAATCTCTCGACCTCCTAGTGAAAATTTCGCAATCCTTGCCAGCAATTCCCTAGGTATGTTGCATTTCAATCCTCAAGTTTTCTTTGGTTTTAACTAACATATTTCTTGCCATGCATGTCATCACATCTGCATATATATTAGGTCCTCGTCCATCTCTTAGAAGTTCAGAATTAATGGCCTCAAAAAGAGCAAGGTTAAAGGACACTAAAGGAAGCACAACTGGAGCATGGGTTGAGAGAGTCTCTACAAGTTTACGGACTTATGAAGACATCAAGCTTCTCGTAGACAAAGATATAAATTTGAAATAGAAAGAGGTCATTATGGTTTCTCAGGTACATTTGGGGAGGATATTGAAGACCACCAAGTCTATGTGAACATTCACAAGTCCAACTTGTATGAGATTGCATGTAGGTACTCCTCGTTCCGATGCATGGACATGATACATTGGATCATCTCATACACTAATCTCGAGACGATGACATTGAACAATGTCAATAGGATAGAGATTGCTACCTTTAGGGCATAGGATTATTAGTATATGTACCATTTTTTGAAGCCCGAGATCACCATGGAGATGCCCTTCATCATACCCAACAAAAATGGAAACTCTAGGGATATCTTGAAGAATGGGGTGAAGGAGCTAGCCAAATTTAGGATGACTCGATTTACAAGATGAATATACTGCGGAAGGCGTCTCAGTAGTTGGTCATATTTTCATGTCACTTGTATGGCAAAGAGAGCATGGAGGCCTTCTTGCAGATTTGGGTGACTGCATTGGACCAACTGGCCAGTGAAGGCAAAGCATCCAACTAGTCTGACATGTTGGCTCACAGGCAGGAGGAATAGATAACAAGAGCTCAGCAGCTGCCCAAAGGTAAAAATATAGAAATCTACATGTCATCTTTAATCTTGGATGCAATTTGTGCTCGTTAGGAGTTCCAAGGCTTGAAATGGGTATGTACACCATTGAAAACCTCTGTCAATACTTATTGTAGACTATTTTCCAAATGCAACTTTCGAGGAGTCATCACACAACTGTCAAATTATTTTGTCACCCCAATGTACAAGATGATATTTGAATAGGATCCACCTTGCATGTCGAAGGCAACAATGGGGGCACTGATCAACATAGCAGATTGGTATGCCTCACCGTTTGGAACCTTCATACGGATATATAGTGCAGAGAAGCCTCCAGGCTCAATGAATTGGTCGACATCATAGTGGAATGGTTAGTGAAACATCATCTAGGAGAGCACCACTAGTAGCAGGAATATAGGTAAACATACTTGTTCAGAGCAAACCCACATGTGCATAAAATAGATTTGGCAATAGAGGCAAGGATTCAACAACATGAGAGGAGGACTGTGGAAAGGTAGAGAGAAAACTAAAGGATGGAGAAAATGGTGAAGGAGTTGCATGACTTGAAGGACCAACTCCGAAAGGAACAAGAGTCGCATAGAAAAGAGAAGGAAGCGCAACAAGGATAGGTACAGTAGGGGCTGCAACATGTATAGATAGATGAAACACTACCTGTATAGATAGTAGACTCATCCAACTAGCTAGCACAAAGGAGACAGGGTGAGTAGTCATAGTAGCAAGACTTTGCTCAGGAGATTGAACAAGTCTTTGAGAAGATGCATACGGAGATAGAAAAATCATAGCTAGAGTAAGACATCAACTCGTGCGTTACCACCAAGAGGTCAATCCATTGGCTTCACTAGATCGAGAAGTAGAGCAAGTCCCAAGTGACCAAGGAGACACTTAGATCCTTGGAGGCAATTTGGAAGAGGAGAGGCACAACATATCATTCGACGAGTCACAACATAGAGTTGTGCAATCACGCAATTTGTCTACTCTAGATGAACACACATCTCCTATGCAATTTCGGGAATGAGTGATCATATCGGACTTGCGTAAGAATCCAACAACATTTTCCAATGTTATCAGACCATATGCTGAAGAAACTAGCTTGAGTGTTCGCTTCTTGATAACAGAGAATGAGTGAATGGTTAAGCAGTTACATATGACCAAGCAGGGAGGAGAAGTAGTTGGAGTATCCACCCAAGGAGAGTTGAAGATGGTGATACTAGATGAAGTAACATCCATTGAGATAATCATGCAGGCATTGTATTCCAATTTTGGTACCATGTGTAAGGTAGTTGTCCATCTCAACAGTTGGCAACAACAATGTGCTAGGAGAACACATATCTTGTCAAACTTTCATGATGATGTTGATCACATGCAAAAATAGACAATGAGATACAAGGGAGCCCTATTACACTTTCACAAAATGATGAAGCCCAGAGTGGTCAAACTGAATGCACACATATGGAGTGAAATCATGAACTATGAAGAAGTCTCGCAACTCATCACTAGTTTGCAGGCTTCCAATGCACAAGTATTCAAAGGCATGGATGTTGTTGTGCGCACAAATGTGATCCCATCTATTGGGACACTCACTGAGGAAAATACAAAGGCACAAGTCCGATTGGAGCTTGACTCTTACTTTGACGAGTTGATGCACATAACCACAAGTGTAGACTTAGCGATCAATGCAGACAACATGCATCAATATGTTGTTGGTCTAACCGTAATCAAAACAATGATGCACATGTTATTAGTCAAGTTGGACAGAGGAGTTTAAGCAATGTACCTAGATGCAACAAAGGTAAGAGTTTGTTTCCAGAAAGATGTCACCACAGACGACATAGACACTATCGTGGACTACTGAGCTTGGAATTAATTCACTGCTATCAACCATCATGAGGATGTCGAAGAGTTGATCTTCCCACAGTTGTCTGAGTCATAATGGTGTCTTGTACAGCTTGCTCAAGACTGTTTTGTCTCACATGGGTAGATGTGCAGATTGTATGTAATGTCTTGTCAAGTCATCACGAGGGTAGATGAACGGTCACAAAGGGGAATGTCAAGGGTGTTGGGAGTGGGATCCCACAAGAGAACTTTTGGGGCTAAAATCCCATGTTTGAGTCATGTTTTTGTAATATTATTATAAAGACTCCACATTTTGTGGTCGCGGAGCATGAAGGAATTATGTGTCACAAAGGGTAGCCCGCCCTTAGTTTTCTAAAGTAGAGTTGGATGTAAGAGATCTACCCATGGTACGTAGACCATGGGATCGTATAAAAATAGCTAAGCTCTAAGTAAAAGAGTCATAGCTTTAGAGAAACAAGTATAAGTCTTGGGTTGTAGCGTGGGTAGAGGCTCTACAGCTAAGTGTGTAGAGGCCTAGGGTAGAAGTCCACAACTGACTATGCAGACCCCTACAGCTATGTGCGCAGGGTGAACAGAGTCTGTAACTCTTGGAAGATGCTAATAAAATGAGTTATTATGCAATTTCTATGTATTTGTTTTGTTGATGGGTTTGAATATGTTGTGTATGAATTTCCTTTATTATGCTTATATGATGCATGAATGAATGCAATTACATTGAATAATTGAACACAATCATGAATATTTACTTATGCAGTGATAACTTTAAGTATTTGACAAGATAAGCAAATCACTTAGGATAATTGAGGAATCTGCACAGCATGCTACCATACCAGCTTGAAAGTACCTGAGCCATAGGTTAGGGTTGCGCAAAGGTCGACCATATACTTTTGTGAAGGTATTAAAATCTAGAATGAAGGGATTGTCTTACAATCCCTAGAATGAGATCACCTATGTGAAGGAAGGGATAGAAGAGATCAAACAACATCACAACCATCTCATGGTGTGGAAACTTGGTCCCAAAATCCCCACATACTACTTCAGATGATAGTTCGGTCCACACTATGCGAGCTGATGTCAAAAGGGCCAGTGGTGTAGGGATTTGTTTGGCTAAATAACGCTAAACTTGGGTCAGATCCCATCAAGCCAGCAAATGCTTCCATTACCAGGACCAGAATCTGCATAAGAGATGTGTGATGTCATATCATTGGAATCCAACTAAAAAGGAGATTGGAGACTAGTTGGATAGAAAGATCCATGAATTCGTGGCACAGGAGAATAGAAACCCGATACTGATAAAGGAACAGTGGTTGGAATAATACTTGTATACAGAGATCCATGAGATATTTTTATGCTCTTTCCTGATTAAGCTATATGAGTGGATCGCAAAGCTAGCAGATAGCTAAGGAAGGTGGAGACTTGATGGTCCTTATGTGGAATCTAGAGCTAGTGCGAAGGTTGGAAGCATCAGAGGATAAGATCGCCTGCACTGTCAATCGTTGGCTTGATCGCGTCATAGTAGGATTTGTGACTGAATTCATAGTCAACACCTCAGTCAACTATAACGAGGTGGAGTGACGCTTTTTCAAAGGACTGCGAGGTAAGTACATAAAATCTTTGAATACTTGGATTAAAATGTTGTTGTGTGAAAAATGGGTTATGCAATTACCTTGATGTTCAGGACTATGCAAAGTGGAAAAACTTACAGGAATGAAAGAAAAGCGGTTCAGAGTATAGCCCCTTGATTTCACCTCTGCGAAGAGACGAAGAAGGGATAGTGAAGGTTTCTCTGCGCAGTTCTATTCAGTTGATAATACAAGGACTCCCGTGAATACCACCTCGACCCACACCCCCTCCGACTTCACCATCGTCACCTCCAACTTCAACCATACCACATTCGCCTCCACTGAGGTTTAGTATAGAAAATACAGTTAAGTTGCCTTTGTTAAAAGGCTTGGGAAACAAGGACCTGAATCAGTTCTAGTTCATTGTGATGGTTTTATGGGAAGCTCAAGGTTTTAGCAGGCATCCAAGCGACACAAAATAGTGAATTTAGCAGGCCTAAATTTGAGGCACAGTTATTTGTGGGATTCAAAGACATCACGATGCAGCTAGGTGAGAAGCCTTGGGAACTAGATCAGAGGTTGCAATGTACAATCTGTAAAGCCAACATGAACTTAGCAGATGGACAACATCACGAGTGGTTTGTGGCTTCGCTACTACCAGGCATAAGGAGTCCAATGTTGCAGTAGAAGATAAAAACTCAGGTAGAGGCCTTGGAGATTGCCATGAGACTACATGAGACTCTAATGCAAGATCCTAATTTAGGAGTTCAGTAGATCCATGCGTAGCTAAATTATCTATGCCTTGAGATGCAAAGTTTGAAGTAGGACAAGACTATTCAGCCAGAGGTACGCTAGGAGGTATGGTGCTTGAAATGCAAGAGTCAGGGTCATGACAAAGACCATTGCCCAATATTTGCAAATTAAATTGGAGGAGGAGGACCAATGCCTTTAAGGCCATAGTCTCATGTAGGACCTAGTGTGGGGCCTGCATTATGGTGCACTATCTATCAGGTAGCCAAAAAGCATGCCATAGATAACTGTCACTTGCTACAGAAATATGTACAAGCACTACAATAGTGGTTCTGTAAATTTTGTAGGTTGGTAAAGCATGATGAGAGTTTGTAGGACCTATGAATTGATGATGGATAGAACTCCCACCTACAGGGTTTAGGTGGAAATGCAACCCCTTAACTAGAATGCAGGGATGGCACGAATAAGATTTCAGGGGCGTAGACGAAGCTAAGGTGGAGGAGGACCTAGTAAAGGTCAGGGACAGTTGATTTTCTACAATTGTGGAGGACCAGGACACTATGTCTATGATTGCACTTAGCTAATGCATCTGTTTTGCAAGGATTACACATTGTTTGATCATGAAACAAAAGATTGTCCTATGCTGATAGCTAGGATATGTGACAAGGGGGTGCTACCATCTTCGCTGACTCAGAACCTGCAAATGATGAGATTTAAGCTATGTGAGGAAGATCCAAACGTAAATATAGTACTTAGAAGTGGAATTGTGATGGGAGATGATAAGGGGAAACATCTAGAAGACAATACATGGGTTCACAATGCCCCGGTGAAAGAGGTTGAGTTAGATTTGGAGTGCTCTTCTGAAACATGCATGAAAGCTAAGAAGAGCTTCACTGAGGCCTCCACCTCAGGAAGCAAGGATAAGCTTGAGCCAAAGATGGACCCCTCTATGCTCATAACCTTCCTAGAAACCTGTATGAAGTTACTATGTGATATTAATGGTTACAAGAAATCATCAATAGATATGCTGGAACCGCACCAAGTGAGCCATGCGTAGTATGAAAGATTGGCAAGCATAAAACAAGGACAGGATGGGAGATGAGACTGACCACACAAATAGGAGAGTATGAAATGGATCAGGTCATTTTGGACTTGGGTTCAGATGTGAATTCCCTACCAAATAATACTTGGGATTGAATGGGGAGACCTGCACTACAATGGTCTCTAATTCAACTAAGGATGGTGAATCAACAAAAAATAATCCCCATGGGGCGGCTGCAAGGGCTGACCATGGATATTGAGGGAGCGAGCATGATATCATATTTTGAAGTAATAGAGATAGTGGATGACAATAATCCCTACCCTGTGCTCCTAGGAATTGACTGGGCTACTAATATGAATGGGGTAATCAATCTGAAGAAGTGAAACATGATCTTTGAGAAGAAATCATTGCCCATAATAATACCCCTCGATCCCGTTGAAGGATCATGCTATATCAAACCAGTCCATGATTATGAGAATGATGAAAATCTTGACTACATCTATAAGATAATGGAGGAGACCAAGATTGGGTGAATCCCACTGCAGATGGAAAGATTATGTGGGATCATGAGATTTCCTACACTTCGGACTCCGATAATGAAATAGAGCACTGGAAGAATCAGTTACATGAAGTAACTATGCTGAATTGCAACATGATGACTCGGTCGCTGCATTGTATGTCATCAAAGGTAAGAAATTTTCCATTTATGATGGTCTAAACGAGGTAGATATCTTTTTGGATGCATTTGAAAGGGAGGTACTAGAAAAGCAGTGCTTCCAGGCCATGGACTGGGCACTGTGTGCTATGCCCATTAAATGGTGGGGTATGCATAAGGGAAGCTTTGATGAATGGAGCAAATGTAGGAGGATGATGAGAACACGATTTGTGAAGCCTAAGATGCAACTGATAGACAAGTACGATGGGAAGAATTATCCAACGCACATCTAGCCAAATGGACACAAGCTTATGGAGAAAAAGAACCAACCTAAGTTGGTGCACCTGTTCTGTCATACCCTAGATGTTATCCCAATGAATTGGTATATAGAAATAGAACTCTACCATGGGACAGGTGAATGGGATATGCTACACGAAGGATTCATGATGACATTTAGTTTTGAGGATAGGTTTGATAGTATTGATGAAGCACTACAAGAGGTGAAATCAGCCATCTTTAGGATACCGTAGGATCCTTTAGACCAAATTTAGCCTGAATTGGCTACTCAATTGAGTCATGCATTCGAATGTTATAATATAACTGTTGAAGTAGAGGATGAAGATGCACAGAAGACTAACATTCTAGAAACAGAAGGCCACCATGAGGTTCAAGGACCACAGTTTGAGAACCCTGATATAACTGCATTGGTGAAAACAAAACAAGTGAACAATGGTATGGAGGCAGAACCCAAATTCAAGAAGATTGGAGACTATTGGGATGATGCAACGGTGAATAAGGTTGCTAAATTTCTCTGCAAATACTAGGACTTATTCTCTACCAATTTTACAGATCTAAAAGGAATAATTGGAGACCTAGGAGTGATGAAGATCACGTTATAGCTCAACGCGAAGCTAGGTAAGTAGAGGCCTTACTGCCTCGACCTGAAATACAAGGAGAAGGTCCACTTAGAGCTCGAAAAGACGTTAACAATAGGAATCATTGAGCTTATGGAAGAATCTGATTGGTAAGCCCAATAGTGGTGCAAGAGAAGAAGTAGAAGGATGAAATAAGGATATGCGTGGATCTCAGAAAACTAAACGATGATTGTGTGCATGATCCTTTCTTGACTCTTTTCATGGATGAAGTGTTGGACAATGTAGGTGGCTAGGAAGTATATTCCTTCACTGATGGGTTCTCTAGGTACCACCAAATCAAAATTGCGCTAGAGGATAGGAGCTAGACAACCTTCACGATTGAGTGGGGTTGTTTTCACTACAGGAATTTATTCATAAGTTCCAGGAGGTATATTTTGATGACTAGACTATATTTGGGTTGGTTAAGTGCCACGTAGCAAGCTTATGCTTGATGTTGAATACCTGTCGAAGTTACCAGATCACGCTCAATCTCAAGAAGTGTCTACTTTGCATTCCTTTTGGGAACCTATTGGGGCATGTTGTTTGCAGAGAAGGACTGATGGTAGATCCTGAGAAGGTCGCGGCGATACTAAACTTGGAAGCACCGATGAGTGTGAAATAGCTACATGCTACTCTGGGACATATGGGATATTACAAAAATTTTATCAAAAGATATGTCCAAATCATTGCACCAATGGAAAAATTGTTGAAAATGGATGTCACATTCTGTTGGAATGATGGCTGTAAGAAAGACTTGGATATATTGAAAGAAAAAATGGTTACAACACCGATTCTAGTTTTCCTGGTCTGTAAGAAAAAGTTTCATGTACACGTCGACATGTCATGTATAGTGCTGGGGGCAGTACTAACACAGGATGGTGGAGAAGGCTTGGACCATCCTATTATGTTTGCAAGCCGCAAATTATCCAAAGCATAAAAGAACTATTCTATGATTGAACGTGAGGGGCCAGCTATGTTGTATGCACTTTGAAAGTACCAGCACTACTTGCTAGGAGGCAATTTTAAGATGTATACAAATCACTCTATGCTAAAGTACCTGGTCAATAAGCATGTGTTTGGGGAACGAATCTGCAGATGGCTCTTATTGTTCCAAGAGTACGATTTTGAAGTTGTTGTGAAGCCTGGACGATTGGGCGTGGGACTAAACCATCTGTCATGCATCGAAATAGGGGAGAAACCTACTAACGTGGAAGTAAGATTGCCCAACGCACAACTATTTGTAGTGTGTGTCACGAATGGTCATTTTGAGGATATAATACACTTCCTAACAACAGGAACTATACCGGAAGGATACTCTGTCCAATAAAGGAAGGAATTAGTGGTGTGCGTGTAGATTTCTCTATCATTTTTGGGCATCTATACAAGATGAGGACCGATGAGATATTTTGATGGCATGTACTTGATTTCGAACGAAGCAGGATCCTCGCGGACACTCATAGAGGCGTCGCAAGGGGACATTATGCAAGGAGAGAAACCGTGTAAAAGATTCTACGTGTAGGGTTGTGGTGGCTAGCCCTTCATGAGGATTCAAAAGCATATTGCAAGGTGTGTGATGTATGTCAAAGGATGATAGGAGCAAGGTAGATTATCACTACGACAGAGTATTTGAATCATTGGGTAGAAGAGAATCTAGTGGAGGATTGCATGGGCGTGATGACTGCGATGTTCTTATTTGAGCATATATTGATGTGATTTGGATGTCTAAGAATCTTGATGAGTGATCGTGGTACGTACTTTCTGAATGAGATGATGGGCGCACTAATGGAGGAATTTCAGTTATATCACTAGATGAGCACACCTAATCACCCACAGGCTAATGCAATAGTGGAGGTGTTCAAAAAAATACTTGAAAACACACCAACCAAAGTTTGTAATGCTCAGCGAAGTGATTGGGACCTACGCATACTTATAGTATTGTGGGTTGTTATCGGGAATAGTGTCCACTTAGAGCTTCTATTCCCACTGAGACTGGTAGCTATCTTGGAAACAAACAATTAAAGACTACTTTTGCTTTCCTTTATGAAAAATAGATAAGAGTGGAACAAAGGACACCAACCTTAGCCTTGTGCTTAGTTCCTTTCTTGATTCCTCTCCTTCCTGATAGATATTTGCCACTTCTTCTTCGTCTGCCCAGCTTTAAAGAGCACCTGTGGAATCAAAGTAGCATAATACTATCGAAGAAGAAAGATCTATTTTCATAAATAACACAGGACCAGATATGTATTAACCACACAAATGCATATACAATCAAACATACAAGAATATGGAGGAAAACTTGAATAGCTTTATTAATATCAAGAATAGCAAGAGGATTACAACCAATTGTTCTGACCCAACATCATCCTCCAGCAGGAAAGCCCTTCTTCACCTTAAGTAAAGCTTAGATCACCCAACACTATGAAGTTTCACCAGAAAACCAACAACACTTCTCTACAAGATACAAGATTCCATCCTTTGGATCTCTATGATGAGGGATCCATATATAGATGATTGTATGGGGCTGAGTCATCTTCTGGGGTTTTTATTAGTTTCCTCTCTCTGATAGTTCTTGATTCCACTTGGAGACTGATGATCTCTTACTCATCCCTAGTTGAAAATAGAGAGGCAAGTGTCAGAGGG